>RRZL01000054.1:763706-806509 GCA_006782975.1 Chlorella sp. Dachan
CACCCCCTGCACTGCAGGTCATTCGAGAGAATCAGGTGGTGGTGGTGGTGGGCGAGACGGGCAGCGGCAAGACGACGCAGATGACGCAGGTGCGGGGCGTTGTGCATGTTCCAGGGGTGTTTGTTGAAATGCAGGGCTGGCATGGCGCCCAGCATGCTACGGGCTGGTGGTTGCTGCGTCACGCTGTGGCCTCCTCTCATTCCCTTGCATGTATTGATCCCTGCAGTACCTGCACGAGGACGGCTACACCACCTACGGGCTGGTGGGGTGCACGCAGCCGCGCCGCGTGGCCGCCATGAGCGTGGCCAAGCGTGTGAGCGAAGAGATGGGCGTGGAGCTGGGCAAGGAGGTAAGCGCGTGCGGCTTGGACGCTGCTTGCGTGCTGTGGTGCCTGGGAAAGAGCTGCTATGTCTGGGGTGGTGTGAACCGCGTTTGGGGCCCCTTGCACTGAGGCGTGTGCCACCAGCGGCACCCTCAGATGCCGTGTCGCTCACACGTCTATTGCGCGTTTCGCGCCAGGTCGGCGACGCCGTGCATTCACCTTGAGGGCAGCAGCAGCGACACTGATCAGCCTGCACCCGCAGCATGACCTCCTCAATTGCCCTGCCGCCTTGCCCTGCCGCCCCCACCGCAGGTCGGCTACTCCATCCGCTTTGAGGACTGCACCAGCAGCGACACGCTGATCAAGTACATGACCGACGGCGTGCTGCTGCGCGAGACGCTCACCGAGCCCGACCTGGACAGGTGGGCTGGCAGCAGCAGCAGCAGTTTCACGGCGATGCATTCGTTCATTCATGCCATGATGGTTGATGGGGTGCTGCACGAGTTGAGACGCTCACCGACCTGGACAGGTGGGCTGGCAGCCAGAGCAGTGTGTTGTATTGATGCAGGCTCAAAGCAGGAAGCAGTGGTGCAATCGATGCCCTGCCACTGTCAGCATGCTCCTCGCCTTTGTTGCACGTCTGCCCTCATGCTCTGCTAGTGCTCGTCTGCCCCCAATCTGCGCTGCCGTGTCTTTGGGCAATACGGATACTCAACGGTGATGAGGCGCACGAGCGCTCGCGTAGCACACTTTGTCAACTGCTTTTTTGGGGGGGGGGTCCGATTCACGGTCGCCTTCTTTTGAACTGCGCAGGTACTCTGCGGTGATCATGGACGAGGCGCACGAGCGCTCGCTCAACACCGACGTGCTGTTTGGCATCCTGAAAAAGGTGGTGGCCCGCCGCCGCGACTTCCGCCTCATCGTCACTTCGGGTGGGTGCTGCTGCCTGGTGGGCAGTCGGCACAGGTTGTGTGTCGCGCATCCGGCCCATTGTAGCGGTTGCTGGACAGTTTGGTGCCAGCTCACGCACACTAGAACCTTTCATATCAGACTTGTTCATCTGCTCCCGCCGGTGGCCACCCCCTTCACTCTGATTGGCAGCCACGCTGGGCGCTGAAAACATCTCCAAATGTTGTCGGCAGCCTGCAGCCGTCCAGCGCCACCTGCCCTCATCCCATCCCGCGCTCGCCATTCCCTCCCCCCTCTCGCTCTGCTTGCAGCCACGCTGGACGCCGAAAAGTTCTCCAACTTCTTCGGCAGCGTGCCCATCTTCAAGATCCCCGGCCGCACCTTCCCCGTGGACGTCCTCTTCTCCAAGACGGTGCAGGCGCGTTTTCTGTGGGTGCTGCTGGTTGTGCCCCCCAAGTACGGGTGCTGCCGCACTTTCGCCGTGCACGTTCGCCTCTCCGAGACGCCGCAGGTGCGCCTGATCTCCTGTCAAGCTGCTTTTTGGGGTCCGATCTGCTTGATTGGGTCAGTCATGAAATGCACACAGCATGTTGCTGCGGACAGCTCGGTTCTTTGAGACGGTGCAGGTGTGCTGGAACACCCCACCTCTATGCACCCTGTCGCACAAGCGGTACCGCACATCGCCATGTGACGACCTTGTGCTGCCATGTTTGCCCCCGCACGGTTCCATGTATCAACCTAGCTGCCGTGGTGCGTCCACCCTGATGGCATCGCCCCGCTTCTGTCTGCGCCGCTGCTTTGCAGGAGGATTACGTTGAGGCGGCGGTGAAGCAGGCGGTGGCGGTGCACCTGGGGCACCCCCCTGGCGACATCCTCATTTTCATGACTGGCCAGGAGGAGATTGAGGCCACCTGCTTCTCGCTTGCGGTGGGTGGGCAGGGCCTGCGAGGTGTTTTGCAGAAGTTTCTGGCTGCCCGGGCTGCGTCCTGATTGTGCGGAGGACACGCGGGCCACCCGCCGCATGCTGCGGGCAAGCGCAAACTGCCTCTGGTGCTGCACCGACCTGCAACAGTTCAATTGTTCTGCTTGCGGCTCATTGTCATGGGAAGCGCGACTGGACCGCCTGGCTAGGAGGGTGTGCCCTCCATGCTGCCCCTGCCCATCTGCCCCCTGTCTCTTCACTCCCTGCCCTCTCCCCCCGTGATCCCTGGCTTCCCTCCTCTGCAGGAGCGGCTGGAGCACCTGGGCGAGGGCGTGCCCCCCATGCTCATCCTGCCCATCTACTCGCAGCTGCCGGCGGACCTTCAGGCCAAGATTTTTGACAAGGCGCCCAACGGCGCGCGCAAGTGCATTGTGCGTGGGGCAGCGGCTGGGCTGCACCAGCGGCATGGCTGGGGGCAGCGTGGGAGAATGACGGACGGCGATGCAGGCGTGCTACGGTTCGACCCATGTACAGGCCATGAATGCACGAATGCAATGCACACACGGACCTGCTCACACCGCCTCCCGCCCTGTCCGGCAGGTGTCCACCAACATTGCGGAGACGTCGCTGACCGTGGACGGTATCATCTACGTTATCGACACCGGGTGAGGCGCTGTGCAGCGAACAGTTGGTGGCTCTGTGTGGCGAGCATTGGTGGCTGCTTTTCATGCACAGCTGCTGCGGTTGCTGGCTCCGCTGTCCCCTGCAGCTGCGTAGCCCGCCCGGCTGCCGTTGCATGCTGCAAGCGTGCCCGCTGCCTGGCTCCTCCCATGATGTGTCTGCACACGTGCTTGCCTGCGTGCCATGCTGTGCTCATGCTGTGCTCATGCTGTGCCTGTCGTGCTGTGCTGCGCAGGTACGTGAAGATGAAGGTGTACAACCCCAAGATGGGCATGGACGCACTGCAGGTGCGCACACTTGCACATGCTGCTGTAGTTTTCGCCTGGAAAGGAAGCGCAATGCACTGAGGAAGCCCTTCACTTCGCGCTGCAGGTGCGCCCGCATTTTCTGCAGTTTTTTACTGCTGCTCGCCTGCTGGCCGTCTGCCTGGTGACGCGCATACGCATCAAGCCAACCAACTGCCCCTGCGGTCGCCACCTTAGTCACGCCGCTCGTTCTGCACGTGCTGCCCCGCAGGTGTTCCCCGAGTCTCAGGCAGCGGCCAACCAACTGTTCTTGCGGCGGCCTTACTAACACTGCTCGTAGTGCATGTGCTGGCCTGCAGGTGTTCCCTGAGTCTCAGGCAGCGGCCAACCAGCGGTCGGGGCGGGCGGGACGTACCGGCCCCGGCACCTGCTGGCGCCTCTTCACAGGTGGGCGGGTGCCGCTGCTGGAGAAGACTGGAGGCGATCCCTTTCATGATGCTTTGCATGTGGTCAGCCGGCACCGCGCTTCGGGAGTATCAGCAAGCAGACAGCCCACCGGCCAGCCACCAGCCACATGCAAGCCGTTGGTTCGGTCGCTGCCCTCTGCGCACTCCTGCGGCAAGCAGCTATTCCCAGTGTCGATTCTGGTCAATCCGGTCACTGTTTCCTGCGCACACACTTGCCTGCCCATAATCGTGCCCTGCAGAGGGCGCGTTCCGCCAGGAGATGCTGGAGACGAGCGTGCCTGAGATCCAGCGCACCAACCTGGCCAACGTGGTGCTGCTGCTCAAGTCGCTGCGGGTGGACAACCTGCTGGAGTTTGACTTTATGGACCCGCCGCCCCAGGTGCGGAGACAGGTCAATCACTGGTGTAAACTGGCGTGCACGGCAGCGCCCATTGTTGCACAAGAAGACTGGCAGGCCAGCACATAGCGGCGAGGGGTGTACGGCTCCAACAGGCGTTGGTGCCCCTTGGATCAAGCAGTCGGGTGCTCCATCACTTGCACGCACGTTACATGCGAACAACAGGAACGGCGTGCACTAGCCGCGGGCATCCTGGCATGTGCAGGAACACGGCCAAGCCTCGACCCTTCCCCACAAATATTACTCTATCACTCCCCACACCCGCACGCAGGAGAACATCATGAACAGCATGTATCAGCGGCGGCTGGCATGCGCTCAACGGTCAAACCTTGGGTCAAACCTTGTCCCCTCAACACACCTGCAGGAGAACATCATGAACAGCATGTATTAGCTGCGGCACCAGCTTGCTGCACCCCCTCAGATGTTGCCTTCACCGCCCCCCGCTCTTGCACACTTGCCCTCATCCGCAGGAGAACATCATGAACAGCATGTACCAGCTGTGGGTGCTGGGCGCGCTTGACAACACGGGGGGGCTGACCCAGATGGGCCAGAAGATGGTGGAGTTCCCGCTGGACCCCCCTCTGGCCAAGATGCTGCTGGTGAGCAACCGGGCGCTGTATGAATCCATCGGGTGGCTTGCTTGTTGGCCAGGAGGTGGTGGAGTGCCCCTGCCCCTGCCTGCTTGTGAACGGTGCCGGCACGAGGGCTTGGGTGGGAAGTCCTGTAGGGGGCGGGCCACAAGATGGTGCTGGTGGCTGCAGCCTCAGCAGTTAGACCTTGCATGTGCATCTGACAAGGCGCCTGGCCAGCGCCTCCAGAGGGCCCGCGGTTTGCCGCCATGGCGCTCCAACAGGCCAGTGCTCCCTTCACAGCCCCGCCGCACCGCCCTGTTGTGTTTTGGCCCGCAGGTGGGCGCCCAGATGGGGTGCAGCAATGAGGTGCTGACCATTGTGTCAATGCTCAGCGTGCCTTCCGTCTTCTTCAGGCCGCCCGACCGGTGAGGCTTGGCAAGGTGTTGGGCTGCTGCCTTGCTGGCCAGGGCATGCTGTTCGTTAGGAGGTGTTGGACATGGTGTGCATGCTCGGCGTGCCCTCAGTCTCCTTCCGGCCACCCGGCCGTTGAGTGTTTGTGCCTGGAGCAATGCATTGCAATGTGCCTCCACCGGGCGTGCCGAGGCACGCAGAACTGCGCATGCCGCTGGGTGAAAGTTGCAAGCAATGGCTTGAGTCTGCCTGCCTGTGCTGTTGTGGACCCTCCTGCGCCGCAGCGCGGAGGAGAGCGACGCGGCGCGCGAGAAGTTTTTTGTGCCCGAGTCGGACCACCTCACCCTGCTGCACGTGTACCAGCAGTGGAAGACAAACGGGTACCGCGCCGACTGGTGCAACCAGCACTTCCTGCAGGTGGGCAGCCAGGGTTTGATCAGTTTCGTCAGGTTTGAGTCAGCGTAAGCTTATTGGTGGTTGCGCCGCCGACTGGTGCAACCAGCACTTCCTGCAGGTGCGCAGCCAGGGTTTCGTTCAGGTTTGTCAGGCTTGAGTATTTGTAAGCTGCTGCGCGGGTGATGGCTGCAGATGCAGCAGGCTAACAAGGTGCATGCACGCTCGGGCTGCCTTGCAGTCGCGGATGCCGCCGCTGCATTGTCGCGCAACCCGTGCTGCTTGCTCCCGCCCGTCTTTTTCGCAGCACAAGGGCCTCAAAAAGGCCAAGGAGGTGCGGACCCAGCTGCTGGACATCATGCAGCAGCACAAGGTGCCCATCGTGTCGGCGGGCACTGACTGGGACACCGTACGCAAGGTGGGCGGGGGCGGCGCGAGGGGGTTGCGCAACCGGAAGGCTGCGTTGTGCGTAGCCGGGTCGAAGGGAGGCGGGGTGCGTGCGCATATGCGTTGCGGCTTGAAGCATCACTGCCCACCACGCACCGCCCGGTATTTCCACCGCACATGTGCCTGTCGCACCTCACATGTGCCTGTTGCCATCGCACATCTGCCGCAGGCCATCTGCTCCGCCTACTTCCACAACGCCGCCAAGTTCAAGGGAGTGGTGAGACGGGCGAAGGAGAGGCTGGGAGGGGGCACGCCTGTACAGCACCCAGCAACACCCTCGCTTGGAGGCATCTCTGCTGTGCCAGCTGTGCTCAGCGTGAGCGAGGAGTGCCATCGCTCTCTGGACAGCCACGGCGAGGAGCGCCCAAACACGTTCAAATTCCCGACGGGCAGTCAACGCCGCCCGCCTTCCCGCCCACCCGCCCCCTCCCCACAGGGCGAGTACGTCAACTGCCGCACCGCCATCCCCTGCCACCTGCACCCCACCTCCGCCCTTTACGGCCTGGGCTTCACACCAGACTACATTGTATACCACGAGCTGGTGTTCACATCGAAAGAGTACATGCAGGTGGGGTGGAATGCTCAACATCATTTGGGTTGGATGTGACCCCCGACTACATTGTGGTCCACGAGCTGTGGTGTTCACCAGCAAGAAGTACATGCAGGTGGGTTGCACAGCGTGTGCGCTGCCGATCGACGGGTTCGTTTGGGCTGTGCATGGGTGCCATGCTCGGAGGGTGAGGCGGAGCTGGGCCCCGTGCTGCCCATTGTTCATGCGCCCGTCTGCATCTTGGACCCGACACACTGCCCAGCCCCCGCCTCAGAAACGCGCCATGCGTCACCGCTGTGAAGGTGCAACGACCGGCGGGGCTGAGCTCTGTGCACATTATGTTTGCCTGTCTACCCCACTTGCCTGCGCTCACCCAGCCCGCCGCTGTCCCCATCTCCGCAGTGCGTCGCGGCTGTTGAGCCCGAGTGGCTGGCGGAGCTGAGCTCCTGCACTTCCAACTACTTGCTTACCGCCGCTGCTCCCATCTCCGCAGTGCGTCACGGCTGTTGAGCCCGAGTGGCTGGCGGAGCTGGGCCCCATGTTCTTCTCCATCAAAGAAACGCACACCTCGCGCCTGGAGCAGCGCCAGAAGGTGGGCGGGCCAGTTGGCGGGGCGGGGCGTGGGAGGGGGAGGGCAGCGGAACCTGGTGGTTGCCGCGGGCGTGCTGTGTGCAGAGGGGAGGCACGGGCTGGAGCATGTTTGATTCGCGCCTGGAGCAGCGCCAGAAGGTGGGCGGGGCGGTGGTGGTCATGCCTGCTGTCGTCTGGACACCGCTGTGCTGCGCCGCTTGCCTGGGTCTTGCTGCCTCTCACGTGTGTGTGCCACCGCTGCGTCCATCCCAACAGGAGCGCAATGCGCGGAGCCAGATGGAGCTGGAAATGCAAAAGGTGCAGGCCGACAAGGCCAAGGAGGCGGCGGCAGCAGCAGCCCGTGACGAGGCGACACGCGAGCGGCAGCGCAGCTCGATTGCTATGACTGGCTCGGCGCGGCCGGGCACAGGCTCGCGCCGCAAGTTTGGGCTGTGAGGCGGCTGTGCGCCCCGCAGCACGCACGCTTTGCATGGGGCTGCGCTTGCTTGTCCCAGAGCGCCTGTTAGTGTGCCCTCGTGAGGTGGCACTCGCTTCTCTTTCAGCTTCCATCTGCCAGTTAGACCCTCTCCTGCTCAGACTTTCCCCGCTGTCCACTTTGCTGCTTGGCAGCAGACACTATGCAATGCATCCCCCATGTGCTATGCAGCAGCCAAATATGTTACAAGGATGAGCCGAGGGCTGCCTTGGTTGGCGGTATTTGGGGCGCTAATCGCTAAATGGCTAATCAACTTGGGTGGGTGTGGTGCGGACTGGTTGCAGGGCGCCAACAGAAAGACGAATCGTGCCAACGACAGGGCATCGCTGAGAGAGAAGAAAGCGGTGCAAGGGAGCATAAATGGGGGAGCGCTATCGCAGTCGAATTGCAAAGGACAGGGGCGGATGAATGAGTATATGTCAAGACACATGGAGCACGCAGACAACATGGGACGGACACGCGGCACTGCGGCTAACAAGGGGTACGTTTGCTGATCAGCCGGGTTGGTTCGCTAGGCGGGCCTTCTGAGCGTGAGCAGGAGAGTGGACTAACCGTACAAGCCCACCTCCATGGCCTGCTGTCGGCTGAAGAAAGCATTGCTATCCGCTCAGGCAGCGGGCACGGGCGCCAGGTGTGCGGCCACAGCCTGCAGGTACGGCCCTGCCAGCTTGCCCGCCTGGTCGGCGTAGGGAGACAGCAGGGGGGCCAGCCGGGAGGCGGCGGCCTGGAACGCGGCGGTGCCCTGCACAGCCGCCAGCAGCTCGCCGCTCTTGGCCAGGGCCGCCGAGTAGCGGGGGTCGGCCTGCGGGTTGGGGGAGCATCAATCATCATCAGTTGAGCACGACGCCAGGGACCGCTCCATTGCGGCGGCGCCATCACCGCAGATGGATGCTCAGCAAGCACGCGTTTAGGGCAGCCACACACAGCACACGTGCCAACGTGCAACGTCCAGCTCACCACCAGTGCGTCATGGGCCACCATGTACCGGGTGTACGCCGCCTCCACCTGGCCGCGGCTGGCGGCCACCAGGCGCTCAACCGTGGGGGTGTGCACAAACTTGGCCCAGGCCTCGCTGCGGCAAAGGAGGAGTCAGCAGTGAAGCAAAACCGGGTCAGCCAGCGCCTGGCAGCCAGTGGGCGCTCAAAAAAGCAGTCTTCCATCCTCCACCCGGCTCAACACCCAGCCAGCATCGCCCAGACTGTCCCCAGCACCCCAAAACCGCACCTGATCTCGCCCAGCACCACGGTGGGCACCTTCTTCGCCTCCTCCACCCGGCTCAGCAGCGCATCGGCCGCCGCCTGCAGCAGGCGACCAGCAGCCAACAAGTCGCTGCAGTGGAGTCGATGCGATAGGGACATAGGGACATGCAGGCGGCGATCCCAGCCAGCTGCCTGCCTGTGATGCCTGGGATATTTGAAAAGCGCTGCCACCAGTGGCAGCAGCATCCACACTCGTGCAAGCCCAGCCAGGGCCCACCTTGGTGGTCCCCTGCAGACCCTGCTCCCGCACAAAGGCCACGCTCTCCTCCACACGCTGCAGGTACACCTGCAGAGGGGAGTGGCGAGCGCAGGGCGCACAGGCTGGCTGGTTGCTAGTAGGGCGGAGCAGGGGCGACGGGCGGTGCAAGCAGATCCTGGCCACACTGCAGGCAAGCTAGCAGGCACTGGTGTGCAATGCACAGCTTGCAAGCAGACATCAGGCACTGGTGAGGAATGCGCAGCTTGCGGGCGGAGCACCCACCTGGCGTGCCGCCTTGTGCTGTGCCACGGCGGCAGCCAGCGCCTCTGCATGGGAGGAGTAGGAGGTCCAGGCCGACAGGATGGCGCCGTCCACCTGCAGACGGGAAGCAGGGATGAGGTCGCCACTTGAGGTTTACCGCAACTGATGAGCGCCTTGAAGGGGCTTCCTGAGGCCGCAGCGACAGAAGTCGATGCAAGGGCAGTGCAAGTCGGCTGGGTTCCAGGCACACACAGAGGGGTGGCTTGCCTTTTGGTCCACGGCCTGCAGCGCGCTGGTGCCCTTGTCCAGCAGGGCAGGCAGGTAGGGGGTGGCCTACGGAGCAGCACAGGGTGTGGACGAGGGGTCGCGCCAGGAATGGCAGGAGGGGTCGTGCCAGGAATGGCGGCAGAGCAACCATAGAGTACCCGAGGTCATGGACGGACTGAAACCGTGCGGGCCAACACACCCAGGCTGCGCTGCAGCGCCTGCCCATCAGTGCCTGTTTGATGCAGTACAGATCGAGCCTGCGCAACGGCAGCAGCTCACCAGCTCGGTCACCTTGCCCTCGGCCGCGGCCAGCGGGCCCTGCAGGCGCTCCGGCACGTACGCCTTGCTGGACACGTACAGGCGGCCCGCCAGGGTGGCCGCCGAGGTGGCAGCACCCACGACGGGGGTCAGCCGCTTCAGCTCCAGCTCGGGCTGCTGCTCGGGGGCAGGTGCCGCCGCCGGCAGCGGCGTGGGTGCGGGTGCGGCGACGGCGGGGGAGGCGGTGGGCGCCGCAGCAGGGCGAGCAGCCTTAGCAGGCTTGGGGTTGGTCATGGCTGCACAGGAGCAAGATGCTGCAGCGATTGCGACGCGTGTGGGGGGCGCGGGGGCTGAAGCACAATACTTTCCAACTGCTGGATCGGCTGGCGCTGCCAGGCCACTGCTCGAGATGATCAGGATGCTGTGCACCGCGGCTCGAGAGCAGACGAGCGAGGCAGAAATGCATGGCCCATGCTGGCCGACTTGGGCAGCCTCATTGGCAGCAGCTGTCCATTCATCCCAGCAAACCGAGCACCAGTTTGCCAGATCGACAGCTCGCAGCAGCAGGGCAGCTCTGCGCCACACAAACTTTGCTCTCCCTGGCCGCTGCTTTTCCGCCGTCCATCACCGCACCAACTTGATCTCAATCCGCATTGGATTGCTTGCCACGTCCCAGCACATCGCCCCATTGGCTGCACCCCAGCCGCCACCGCCGCCGCTCGCCGCCACAAGCAGCCATGCCGGTGCCGCTGTCGGTCACCAACCCCAAGGGCAAGGGCCTTGCAGCCCAGGTGGCAGCAGAGCTGCCCACCGAGGGGCCCTTTGCCCGGCTGCAAGCAGAGCAGCAGCCCGCAGCAGCTGCCGCCACGTCTGGCGACCGTGCCGGCGCCGACGGCGCGGCGGCGCAGCAGCAGGCGCAGGCACAGCAGCAGCAGCAGCAGCAGCCGGCTGAGGAGATGGCGATAGAGACGCACAGCCTGTCCTTCAGCTACCCTGACATTGGTGCGGCATTGCGCGGTGCATGGCTGCCGTGCATGTTTGTGCATGTGCCTGGCTGGCTTATCCAGCCAAGTTTGATGCCCCAGCGTCCTGTCCCTAATTCGTTGCTTCTTATTTTGGCCGCTGACCTTGGCACCCCGGCCTGCCCTCCTGCCCACAGACGGCCGGCCGCTGCCCGACCGGCCGCCGGTGGTGCAAGACATGACTGTGGCGCTGCCAAAGGGCGCCACCTGCCTGCTCATCGGGCCCAACGGCGCCGGCAAGACGACACTGCTCAAGGTGGGTGTGGGGCCTTTGGAACTTGGGCTGGCTGCAATGTTGCAGCATTTGGGGACGAGCCAGCTGGTCAACTGGGTTGGCTCTTGCGGGACATGCAGCACCAAGTTGCCGCAGAATGCAGACCCCTGTGCAAGAGCACCATGCAACTCCCGCCTTCCCTGCTGCAGGTGCTGGGCGGCAAGCACATGGTGCCGGAGAGCGCTGTGCGCGTGCTGGGCCAGCCGCCCTTCCACGCCACCGGCCTGACCAGCAGCGGCGCCCTGTCCTACGTGGGAGGCAACTGGGAGCGAGACATTGCCTTTGCGGGCTACGCCATCCCCCTGGCGGTGAGAGCAGTGGTGCTGCGTTACCTTACAGCAGCGCATACATACCGTTGGCGCAGCAGCCGGCCGTCCATGTTGTGCTAAATCCAAGCACTGCCTCTTTCTGAACCCCTTGTGCCACCGGCAGGGCAGCATCCCCGCCTCCCAAATGCCCAACAGCCCTAGTTCCCTTGGGGCACGACAAGCCTGCTGAGCTTCGTTCCTGGTTCCATGTTCCCGGTTGTGCCACCGCAGGGCGATATCCCGGCCTCCCAAATGCTCAACAGCCTGCCTGGGATCGACCCTGTTCGGCGCGACCGCCTCATGGAAGTGCTCGACATCGACCCCACTTGGCGCATGCACCTGGTGTCAGGTGGGGCTCCCCTGGCCACATGTGCCTGCAGGCGGTGTGGATCCATCTGACGCTGCATTGCAACAAGTTAAGGTAGCGATTCCGGGTGCGTGCGGCTGGCAAGCCCCGCTGATCAATGAATGTGTGCGCCCCCTGCTCCTGCATCCGCACGCAGACGGCCAGCGGCGGCGCGTGCAGATCGCCATGGGGCTGCTGAAGCCCTTCCAGGTAGGCGGAGGAGCTGTGCTCAGCTGCTCTGCGATCGCTGTGCGCCCGCGCTTGTGCAGACGTGCTGCTGGTGCGCCCTGCCTGCGGCGGCCAGCGAGGCCGGTCGGGCCGCCGGCTCCGCTCCAAGCGAATCAAATCGCTTCCGCCTTTTTGATCAGATAGCTTCTGCATTCAACGCAATGATGGTACCCCTGCCACCGGCATCATTTCAACCGCAGGTGCTGCTGCTGGACGAAATCACAGTGGACCTGGATGTGCTGGGCCGCCTCGGCCTGCTTCTCTATTGGCAAACTCGCTGTTTTCCATGCCTCCATCCATTCCCAGGTGCTGCTGCTGGACGAAATCACGGTGGACCTGGATGTGCTGGGGCGGGCGGATCTGATGGCCTTCCTGAAGGAGGAGTGCCAGCAGCGCGGGGCCACCATCATCTATGTGAGTGCATGCTTTGGCATGACATTCGGACGTCTGTGCGAGTGCATGAGCCGGAAATGTAGATGATGTCCAAGGTGTGGCATTTTTGACGGACGTTGTCACCCGGCCAAAGGCGTGGCGCACACCGTGCCGTGCCCCTCCCCGCCTCCTCCCACCCTGCCTTCAGGCCACCCACATCTTTGACGGCCTCGAGTCCTGGCCCTCTCACGTGATGTACGTGGCCGGCGGGCGGCTCCAGGTGCGAACCTGTGCTGGCATGGTCTTCTGTTTACTGCGTGTGCAAGCGAGAAGGCACTACCAAGAAGGCTTACCAAACCAAAAAGCTCGCTTGTCAGGCAACGTATTGCTGGTAATCATGGCAATCATGGCAAGCCGTTTGGGGCCATTGCATGTTCATGGCACCTCATGCAGGCTACCCTACCCCTTTCTGCACAACGCAGGTGTTTGAGCGGGCGGAGAACGTGCCCGAGCTGCAGCAGGGCCAGCTGCTGTCGCTGGTTGAGCGCTGGCTGCGGGAGGAGCAGCGCCAGCGGCAGGCGGCGGCGGAGCAGCAGCGCGCGCTGGGCCCAGCACCCAGCAGCGGCAGCCTGCAGGACATGCACCTGGCCAGCTGGAACAATGGCTGGGTGGGCGGCCGTCTGGCCTCCTCGCTGAAGCACTCGGCCAATGCCGTCATGCGCATGTAGTGTGCTTGGTCCTGATGCGTGGCCCGTTGCCTTGTTGTTAGCCAACACGCCTACTTGAGGCAGCGGTGGTTGGGGCTGACCCATGGTGCATGTGGTGGTGTGGGATGCAGCAGTACTGCAGTCTCTGGTGAAAGGCAGGTAGCTGCTCCAAAGAGGGGGCCAGGGCTGTGGGACGATCCAGAAGCTGCCCGAGATCGCGGACCCACCTGGGGGTGTCGGTTGGGAGATGGCATGTTCTGCTCCTGCCGCCGCGGCAGAAGTGTCAGCTTTTTTATTTGCCTGGATGGGACCTAGCAGTGATACAACAGCCTGACCGAAGGGGTTTGTTCGGCTAAGCATTCCTGCAGCTGGAGTCTGCGTTGCTTGGGCCAGGGAGATGGGGCCACGCTCGGCCATGCCGGCGCACCAGCTGGCATGAGCCCACCTGCTCGCTCGCCTCATCTGCTCAGTATTCCCACTGACCGTTGCTTGCCAGATAAATCTGCGAGCTCGGGCGTTTGAACAGCAAGCCGTGGAAAGGCCGCGAGTCGGCCTAGGCGAGCAGGCCGCGATGTCGGTGCTGAGCGCGCAGCGGCCGGGTTCAGGGGACGCGGCGGTGCGGGTGCAGCGCACTACATCGCCCGCCAAGCTTGGCCCGCTGCCGGCCGCCCTCCAGCCGCCGCCGTCGCTGCTCACGCGGCTGTTGGCGTGCCTCCAGTATGGCTTTGTCAGCATCGCCATCACATTGTTCAACCGAGCCGTGTTCAGCGTGTGAGTGGGGGCAGCAAAGGAGGGTGTGCTTGCTGCCGCCTGACTGCCGGTGCCGCCGCCAGTCCTGCTCGCGGCGCCGCACTTGTCACCTCTCGATCTCCCCGGCCCTGCTTCCTCGTCCGCCGCAGCTACCACTTCAACTACCCCAGCACCGTCACACTGCTACAAATCCTGGTGTCGCTGGTGTTCATGTATGCGCTGCGGGCGGCGGGGACGATGCAGTTTAGCGGCCTGACGCTGCAGGGCGCGCGTAAGGTGGGGCGCCGCCTGGGGCGCTGCAGCAGGGCAGGCATGCGTGTTGGTTGGGGGAAGTTCGGGCGCGCCTGGCATCACAGCAAGGCGGACTGCATTGATGGATTGCCTAAATATGCAGCCACCATGTCGCCATGGCACGGTGCCGACTGCCTCTGTGCAACCACAGGCTGCGTCTCCGCCCTCTCCGCAGGTGGCACCGCTCGCATTCTTCTGGTGGCTGTACGTCGTCAGCGGCGTGACGGCCCTGCGACACCTAAACGTGCCGATGTACAGGTGCGGCGGCTTGCATGTGTTGGTGCGCCCCGCATGCTGTGTATGCTGACTGTGCCGCCGCCTGCACAGGGAGAGCAAAGCCTGGCGTCTCATCCGGAGCACGCCATGCTGCACGTACCTGCTTCCCGCCAATACACCTCGTCTGCCTTGCAGCGCGATCCGGCGTTCCGCCACGCTGCTGGCTGTCACATGTTTGCAACTATGCACTGATTGCGCATGGTTGCTCGGCCTTCTGCGTGCTTGTGTTGCGCAGCGTGATCCGGCGCTCCACCACGCTGCCGATGGTGGGTTATGATCCAAGTGACCAGATCGCTGCCCCCTCATCCAATCGCCCGCAGCGTGATCCGGCGCTCCACCACGCTGCTGGTGGTCAGCGGCGAGTTCTGGCTGTTCAAAAAGCGCCCCAGCCGGCGCTCCCTGGCCGCCCTGCTGCTCATGGTCTGCGGCGCCGTGGTGGCGGGCCTGACCGACCTCACTTTCAACCTGCCCGGGTGAGCGCTTCGTTGTTGGGTGTGTGCGTGTGCATGGTACGCCAGGGGCAGAGCCGCCGTGTTCGCTGCGTCGCACCGCGGGTCGACCCAAAAGGCGCATGCCTTTGTCCTTGTTGCCGGGGCCACATGCCGGTGGAGTGATGAGATCCCACCGACGCGTGCCCCCTGCCCGCAGGTACATCTGGGTGTCCATTTGCGTGGTGTCCACCGCCGGCTACCTGCTGCTGATCAAGAAGCTGCAGGACAGCACCGGTGGGTAGCAGGAGCCACTGGGGAAAGCCCAGTAGCAGCCAGTGCAGCTGCTTGTCTGCGGCATGCCAGGTGGGCTGGCTGCTGCCGCCGCTGCAGGACAGCACCGGTGGGTGGGTGGGGGCCTCAGGTGTACATGCCAAGGCTGCCGCGGTATCACTGTGCATGCTGCTGTGCAGGTGATGCTGCGGGGCCTGCTTACCGCCTGGCCTCCGCACTGCAGCCGGCATTCCACATTACACATGAATATCGGCGGCGTGTCGCACACACCAGCCCGGCCCCTGGTGCTACCCCGGTGCCGCAGGCATGAGCCAGAACACGCTGCTGCTGTACAACAACGTGCTGGCGCTGCCGCTCATGGCCGCCTTTATGCTGCTGGCCACAAATGAAGCGGCAGAGGTGGCGCACTACCCACAGGCAAGGCGACCGGCTGCCTCATTGCTCCCTCCTGCCGACTGCCGGTTGAGGCTGGCTGCTGTAGAGGCTGGCTGCTAAACAAATCACACGCCAGCCGCTCTAGGGACACGCCAGCCGCTGGCTGGCTGGCGGCTGTGGCTGTGCTGTTTGCACGTCCACGAGTTGAGGTGGCTAGCAGTCGGCGCGCGGTTGTTGCGGCTACACTGGCTTGTACTCACGACTGCCTCCCCTCCACCGCTCCCTGCTGCGGTGTCTGCACTGGCTGAAGCCTGCCCTCCCGGCGCTCTCCCCTCCCCCGCCCTGCAGCTGTGGGACCCCCGCTTTGTGCTCTTCCTTCTGCTGTCCTGCAGCCAGGCCTTCCTGCTCAACCTCTGCATCTTCCGGTGGGCTTGCCTGTTCGGCCCATTGTTGCGGCTGCGGCTGCGGCTGCGGCTGCTGCTGCTGCTGCTGCTGCTGCTGCTGCTGCTGCGTGGAAGCTGAGCTTTTGAAGTCCGCATGTCATCAGCTGACCCACTGGAGACGCGGTTTGTTGCTGCTGCCGACGCATGTATTCCAGGTGAACGACTGCTTTGCGCTCACTGCCCCCCAAGTGCAGATGTACGCTGATCAACTCGCCGCTGGCCACCAATGTGACGGGGCAGATGAAGGATATCCTGACCACCGCACTGGGCATGGTCATCTTCCACGGTGCGATTATCGATGACTGCATCAGTTTTTTTTTTGTGTTGCTTTGGAGAATGGAGGCTGACCACGGCGCTGGGCATGGTCATCTTCCACGGTGTGTGCTGGATCGGTTGTTATTCAGGGGCTGCCGTGTGGCATGAGAGGACATCCTGGCCACACCGCTGGACATGGTCATGTTTTGGCTGCATGGCGTGCACTAGTTCCTCTGCCCTTGTTGGCAGCGCTCAGGAAGGGCTGCAGCCTGGCAAGCGTGGGACAGTGGCCGCTGCAGCCCAATGCTACAGCACGCCTTGCCTGCTGGGGTGGTCACGCGCCCTTGGCGCGTGGTGCCCACCTCTCGTTCAACTCCTCACCTCCTCACTCGTTCGATTCCTCACCTTCTCACCTCGTCTCCCCGCTTGCAGACGTCAAGTACTCGGCGCTCAACATTTGCGGCATCCTGCTGGGTCTGGCAGGCTCTGTGACTTACTCGGCGGTCTCCTACATCGAGAGCAGCACAGCAGCGGCGCGCAACGCCAAGGTGGGTGCGGCAGGTGGCTGGCAAGGGGAGCACAGCCTGTAGGTAGGTATCTAGGTACGACTTTGGCCCCCACTTGTGCTGCCTGCAAAATTCCTGGTCAGTAATGCCGGCACCACTAGCCGCCTGCTCGCAGGCGCGGGAGTCGCCTCCCAACTCCCTGCTGCCGCAGCGGCATGCTGGGCGCACAGGCGGCTCCAGCGGCGGCGAGGAGCATCCGCTGGCGGCAGGCAGCGCATTTGCGACGCTCACCTCGGGCACACTCTCACCACGGAAAGGCAAAGACGAGCTGGGGGCGGCTCGCTAGGGGGTGCCACGAGCAATGCTGCTGAGTGCTGATTTTCATTTTGCGCATAGAGTGCATGCTGTGCGCTCTTTTGACATTGTTCCAGTTGAACCCCCAAGACTCGACTGCTTAGCCCACGGGTGCCGCGTGCCCGTGCCTGAGCTCCTTTTTGTGCACGTCTCATTTCATTTGGTGTGCTGACACGCTGTAAATGCTGCAGTCCGCAAAGCAGCAGCTACTGCAGGCGGGGCTGGGGGAACACAAGTGCTCACGTCGTGCCCGAATGCCGCGCCGCTGCCCGCTGCGTCACCGTCCAGCTTGCTCATTTGCTACCGATCAGAACCGACGGCTGCAAACCATTGTCCTTCACACACACTGCCAGGCGTCTTCAGCCAGTATGAACCGGCTGGGCGGCTCCACAGCGCGAGGGCGAGCGCGGCAGCCACCGCTGCCTGCCCTGCAGGTCGTCGGCTTCAACATTCCGCCGGCTCGACCTCATAGGCAAGCCGTGACAGGCTGAAGGGCTCGCTCCGCAAATGGAGCGGGCGCCTGCAGAACCCCGCTGCGTCTCCCGCCTCACTGCGCCCTCCGCTGCCACACATTATTTGCAGGGCGGTTGCATGGAGGCAACCTGCAGCGGCGCAGCAGGCGGCAGATGCACAGACTGGCGGCGGCGCCGCGGCAGCGGGTTCCGGGTTCCGCAGCGACACCGCCGCCCCGAGCAGCAGCAGCGCATCCGGCATGGGCCTGACCTTCCACCTGGCCTGCCCCATCTGCCAGACCACGGAGCTGCAGCTGCAGAACGCGGGAGGGCAGCCGGCAGGCGACATGCGCTGCCCCCGCTGCGCCCGCACGTTTGCCGCCAACGCCACGTGAGGGGTGCTAGTTGCCAAATGGAGGCCCGCTGTCCTTGGCGTTGCGCCTGCACATTGTTGTTGCTTTTGCGGACACATAAAGCCGCATTCTGCTCAACCATGCATGCCACCTGCCGTCTGCCTGGCGCAGGTATGTGGACCTGACGCTGACCAGCGGCGTGCAGCAGAAGGCGTACAAGCAGCGGCAGTGGGGCGGCACCACGCTCTTCCAGTCGCCGGTCAGCTCCTTGGGAATGCTGCCGTGCTCTTTCAGGGGATGTAGCTGCGATGTGTCCTGCAGCTGCGGCCCTGCACATGCCTATGTGGCCACCGCCGTGTGGAACGCAGTGTGCTGAGATGTTGGATGGCACGTCTGCTCCCTGCAGGTTGTGTCGTTTGTTTACGAGCGCGGCTGGCGGCAGGGCTTTGCGTGGGCGGGTGAGCCGCATCCCAAACTTGCCGCCTCTGTGTTTGAAGAAGGCGTCCTAGCTGGCACGCTGGCTCACTGCCGGTGGCAGCTCAGGCGATGCGAGCTCTTGCCTGTCAAGTGTTGATTGAGGCTGAGCCCGCGTCAGTGAAGTGTTGAGGCTGAGCCTGCTTCTTCTGTGTCAGGCTTCCGTGGCATGGATGACAAATTTGAGCCTGGACTGCGTGTGCCCTGTGCACCCACCAGCTTGCGATCGTCTGCACTGCCTCATCTACACACACAGGCTTCCCTGGCGTGGACAAGGAGTTCGAACTGGCCATGGACTATTTGTCACCGGCTTATGGCGAGGTGGGTGTTTGGTTTGTTCGGCACCTCAGGCCCCGTGCGTACGCACATGGCCCGCCTGCCTGGCTGCGGCTGCTGACCCCTGGTGGTGCACATGCTGTGCCCCTGGCCGCTTGCTGTTTGCTTGGCTCGTGGCTTCATTTGAGCCAGCCTAACATGCAGGCGCACCCAACTTGCAAGAGACTTGCAAGGCGCCGCTTCAATTCCGCCCCTGCAAACAGACGCTGGTGGACATGAGCTGCGGGTCGGGCCTCTTCTCCCGCCGCTTCCTCAAGAGCGGCCGCTTTGCCGGCGTGATTGCCGCCGACTTCAGGTCAGGGAGCTGTGTTGCTGCTGCTGCCGCTGAGTAAGCTATGTTGCTGCTGCTGCCGATGAGTAAGCTATGTTGCTGTTGCTGCCGCTGAGCAAGCTATGCTGCTGTTGCTGCCTATGCGTAACGCAACAGGCTGCGGATGGAGGAGCGGCGCAGTTGACGGGGCAGCTGCTGCTGCACTTGCACGTTGTGGGTGTCCGGCAAACCGCAGGCGCGTCTGCCTGTGCGTCAGGTGTAATTCCCATCCTTTCTGCCCGACGCCACTCAAAAAACTTGCAACGAGCCCATGCTGGGGCAGGCCAAGCAGCACTTCAACGAGGACCACTAAGCCAACTTGGCCCCAATCCAACTTCTCCTTCCAACCTCCTCGCCTGCAGCGAGTGCATGCTAGGCTAGGCAAAGCAGCGCTTCAACGAGGACCGCTAAGCTAGTTTCGTGTTAATCCACTTCTCCTTCTACTCCACAACCCTGCAGCGAGTCGATGCTGGGGCAGGCAAAGCAGTACCTTAATGAGGATCCCACGCTGGACCCCGCTCGCTACCTGCTGCTGCGCGCCGACGTGGGCCGCCTGCCGTTTGCAACCGGCTCGGGTACGGACACGAACGCGCGTGCTTTTGCGCCCTGGGGCTGCATTTTCGAGGGGGGGGGTAGTTTGAGCGTCTCACGCCATATGTGGCATGGAACCGTCCATCCGCCTCTGTCTTGACTCCGCTCTGTCACCAACTCCGTTCGTTCTGCTTCACCTATTGCCCCGCAGTGGCGGCGCTGCACGCGGGTGCCGCCATCCACTGCTGGCCCAACCCCTCGGCGGCACTGGCTGAGATCTCGCGGGTGCTGCGGCCTGGCGGCGTGTTTGTGGCGTCCACGGTAAGCAGGCTACAGGTGTCACAGGTTGCCTGCGAGCAGACCAGGCAGGCGGCTGCTACCGCCTCATCGCACAATGCTCCACAAACACAGTGGCATGAGGGTGCGGCACTGGATTGTACTCAACCCCAACTGGATTGTACTCAACCCCATCCTCCCGCTCTGCAGTTCCTCACCTTTTCGGCGCCGCTGGGGCAGCTTGTCGGCGACGAGCTGGTGGCGCCCCTCAACCAGGTGTGTGTAATTGTTGCAAGTTATTAACTTGCAGCTTGGCTTAAGCCAACCAGATGTCTGTCTGCCCAGCGGCAGTTTGGGTTGCACTGCGGGCGGTTCCTGCGCAGGTGGCGCCACCCGCACAGCATGACCTGTCGGCAAGCTGCCTGCCGATGTCAATCACGCACTCTGCTCCTCCTGTGCAGCTGGACCCGAGCAGCCCCAACAACATGCGCTGGTGGAGCGAGCCGGAGCTGAAGGAGCTGTGCGACACAGTGGTGAGCTGCTGGTGAGGTGTTCTCTGCGCCTATTTCTGCACCGCTCCTGCTGACTTCTGCCCCGCTCGAACCTGATGCATAGCTGCTGCACTGCTTTGATCACAACCTTGTGCACCCCCATGGGTTTCTATCAACCGGTTGCAGGGGCTGGTCAACTTCCGGCGCGCCCGCTCCAACCGCTTCATCCTGTTCACCGCCAGCAAGCCATGAGGCGGCCCAGGTGTTCCCCCAGCAAACTCCTACGCAGCCTGACCAGCCAAGCCCTCAGCAGCCTGAGGTGCTTTGACGCCAGGGCATGGCATGAAGCGCGCTACGGCACTCCCCAGCCCCCCGCCGCCTTGTGCAAACCTACATGATACCCCCGTGAACTCATGCCACTCTGTAGACTATTCTCTCGCATGTTATCATGCGTTGACGCCCTGCATTCCATGGCCTTCTCACCTTCTGCCTCCCCAGCCGCCGCTGCGGCCCAGCGCGCACTGCTGCCCTCGGGGTGCCTGAGTGCCCGCCATGTTCACCCCTAAGCGTTCTTACAGCTGTATTCATTTCATGCGAATCCGCGACTCGATCTTCTTGCCCATGCGGGGGCGCCAATTCTGCTTGCAAGTGGGCAGATTTGAAAGGCAGTGCAACTTTGACCAGTGGAGCGGTCAACTTTTGAAACGTTGACCGTTGACTCACATGCCAGCAGGCAAAGCAGGCCCTGCGAGCTCTCTATCCTGCAGCTCGCATCTAGGCACCGCTTGAACTAGCTCCAGCTGTGCGACTAACACGCCCTGCCAGAGCAGAAGCAAGAGAGGGCAGCGGCAGCAGCAGCCATGGCGGCGGCACCACGAGCGGCACAGGCCGTGGCGCTGCTTCTGCTGCTGGCGTGTCTGCAGGGCTGCCAGGGCGGCTTGCACGGCGCACGACCGCAATTGGCGCAGGTGCGCGCGGGGACGTGCAAGTTGACCGCTCGGACCGCGGCCGAGCAAGGAGCCCTCCGGCTTCCCGGCCGCTGAATTGGCTCCTGCCGCTCATTATCGCGCCATCGGCGTCCGCGCTGCTCTGCAGGGGGCGCGCGATGCCCGGCGCCGGCTGCAAGGCGCCGGCGTCACGGGCGGCGGCAGCGGGCCTAGCGAAGACCCCGCCGCGTTTTGCGCGCGGCAGAGCCGCTTGGGCTTCTTCCCTGGTGAGAAACGTCGAGATTCGAAGGGGCGTGTGTTAATCCGAGGGATCCGCTGGGGAGACTGCTGCACTGCAGCATGGTGGCAGCACGAAACGGCTGGGGTATTCGAAAAGGATGGCCGCTCACCCGCCTACCCGCCCACCCACCTCCCGGTCGTCTGTGCAGATGTAGGCTCCGGCTGCACCCGGTTCTACCGCTGCGAAGTGGTGGGATCCTACTCCTTCCGCTGCCCAACCAAGACGCTCTGGCACCACGTGCGTGCAAAATTGGGCCTTGTTGCGCTTGCGTGCAGCATCTTCGCTCTGCTCTGCTAGCAGGGGTACAGCACAGCAGGTCGCGCTGACTACCGCACACCAGAGCGCCCTTTCCGGCAGCCGGCAGCTGCTTGGGGCGTTGGCATTGCTCGTGCCGCCTTTGTGTCCGCCGCCCTCCCTCACACTTCACCCACCCCCACACATCCATATCTGCTCCCTGCGCAGGACCTGCTCACATGCAACTGGGCTGACCAAGTGACCTGCTCCGACCGGGAGGGCGGATCCAGCAGCAACAGCACCGGCAGCAGTGCCGCCAGCCCCAGCCCTTCGCCCCTACCTTCCTCGCCCTCACCGGCTGCCTCTCGCTCGCCGTCGCCTGCACCTCGCTCTCCCTCCCCCTCTTCGCCTTCCACCTCTCCTGCGCCCTCCCCATCCCCCAAGCCGCCCTCCTCCCCATCTCCCCCCCAGTCGCCTGGCACCTCACCCGCTGTGCCGCCCTCCCCCAAGCCATCTGCCCCCTCCCCACCCTCCGGCGCATCTTCGTCCCCCGCCTCGCTGCCGCCCTCGCCCTCACCTGCGCAACCATCCCCGCCGGCAGCCAGCCCCCAAGCAGCTGCCTCCCCATCTCCAGCCCCCCTCAGCCCCGAATCAAGCCCGGAACCAAACCAGGAGCCCGGCAGCCCGCCACAGGCCGCCACCCCGCCGCCGCCTGCCCCTCAGTCGGGTGCCGCCCAGGCCAGCCCCAGCCCAGGCTCGGTCCCTGTTGACCCCAAGGGTGAGCCTGACGACGGCTCCAGCACGCAGCGCAAAACCGACGGCGGCACAGATGCGCTGCCCATTGTCCTGCCATCCGTGCTGGGCGGAGCAGCGCTGATCGCAGTGGCAGCAGCAGCTGCCACTCGCTACCGTCGGCGGCTGGGCCAGCTGGGCGGCCAACCGGATGTTGAAGCGCCCCCCAGCCCAGGCCCAGTCAGCAGCGCGGCTGCCCCGGCAACCGATGCCAGCGCCGGCGATGCAGCGGCGGGAGCAGCGACAGGTGCGGCGGGAGCAGCGGCAGATGCGGCGGGCGCAGCTCCAGCGGAGGCAGCAGCCTCCCCCGGCGCAGCCGAGACGGGCCTGCCACCGGCTGGCGATGCCAGTGCTGCAGCAGCGGCCGCTGAGCCTGCTGCCGGCGAGACCCTGCCTGCAAGCGGCGCGGCTGAGCCTGCTGCAGCCGCTGTGCCTGCTGCGCCCGCTGAGGGTGCTGCCACTTCAGCGGCAGCAGCAGGAGGCGATGCTGCAGGTGCAGCAGTGCCAGAGGCGGCGCAGGCGGCCGGTACGCAGCCGTCTTCACCGTCCCTTGTGCAAGAGCGCAAGGCGTTCTGGGAATGGCTGGGCAGCCGGCGGGGCTGATTTCAACCGATGGGGCTTTCCGACTTTTCATTAAAACTCAGACCACAAGGCGAACATCACCACAGATCTTTCATTTTTTGGCTGGCTGAATCGGGGCCCATTCTGCGCCTGAACCAAACTGCTTCCGCTTGATGCTGCGTTTGTTTCCGGCGCTGACCGCACTCGCTCACTTCCACTCCCAGCACGCCAGTTATTGCTGCTCAGTTTTGCGTGCACAACTGTATCACGCCACACTAGGTAAACTAGCGCGTGAGGGGGAGCAGGCAGGTGCACCCAGGAGATGGGATGGCGGCGGCGGCGCCAGCGGCCCGGGAGCGGCAGCGGCGGCAGGCGGCGCCAGCGTGGCTCATCGATGATCATCTGGCCCCAATCGCGTCGATCAGACTTCGAACGGTTTAAGTGTACCGCAAGCGAGGCAGTCGCGCTCGTTCAGAGGGAGCTGTCTACCACTAATGCTGGCCTTGCAGCCCCTGGCGGGCTGGCGCTGCGCCGGCAGCTGCAGCGTCACGCCACAAAGCTCTCAGCTCGAGGCGCGGCGGCTAGCGCACCGTCGGCATGCGGCCTCTGCTGCCGCCTCTGCCGCCGGCCGCCGCACCGCCACCCCTTCGGCCTCCTCGCCCTCGGCAGCCTTCCAGAAAGTGCTGGACGAGACGGACGAGGAGATTGTGGGCTGGCATTGGACCGGCTCTGACGAGTTCAGCGTGCTGGACGATCGACGAGATGCGCCGCCGCAGCCGCTGCCGCCCCTCGACCGCAGCACGTGAGGGGGGTTGTGGGAGCTAGGGCTTGCTCAGGAGCTGTCGTGCTGGCTGCGTTTGCCTGCCAACATGGCGTATCGTGCGCCGCGCATTCTGTGCTGCCCGCAGCCTCCACAGCTCAAGCTCTTGTTGTGTCCCTCCATCAGTGCGGCTGCTGTGCGCCTGCTGCAGGCGGGTGGTGCTGGTGCGGCACGGCCAGTCCACTTGGAACGCGCGCAACCGCATCCAGGTGTGCTCTCTTTCGCTGTCTCGATTGGCAGGTGCTTTGTGCACTGGCGTGGAGGCCAGGCACCGTATCACAGACTGCATGCAAAGCTGCTTTGCGTAGCTGTCGCGCCGGAATTAGAGTCAGAATCCAACCACTGCCGTGCTGCTACACCTCAACACGTTCCAACCGCTGCCGTGCTGCTGCTTTTGAACACGGCAGGGATCCTCCAACTTTTCGGTGCTGACAGAAAAGGGCATGGAGCAGGCCCGGGCGGCTAACAAGCTGGTAAGTAAGCGAGCAGGCAGCCCAGCACGGCAGCTGGCCAGCTGGCTGGGAGGCGGAGGGCTCCCCGAGTGCAATGCTCACCTCCGCGGATGGCCGTATGAGCGGCGGGCGGTGCCCCCGCATGCAATTCTCGTCTCCCGCTCTTCCGACGCGCCCTCGCTCACCCTCACGCCCCCTTCGAAGGCTGGCACTTTGACCACATGCGTGGCTCGTCGCCGAAACGTGCGGCGCTCCTCTCCCTGTCTCATGAGCTGCCGCTGTTGTTCTTGTTCGCCTGTGCAGCTGGAGGGCTGGCGGTTTGACCGGCTGTTCTACTCGCCGCTCAAGCGGGCGGCCCAGACAGCCGACATTGTGTGGGGCGGGCGGCCGGGCGCCACGCAACAGCTGGCCTGCCTCCGGGAAATTGACCTGTACTCTTTCCAGGTGACTGGATCGGTGGGTGGCTGGGTGGCTGGGTGGGTGGGAGCTTGGGAGCCGGCACCCAAGTTATGGGTAGTGCCTGCTCTGCTGCGAAGCGGGAGGGTGTCTGTCTTTGCGGAATCGGCCTGCACTCGTTCCCGGTGAGCGTGGCACGCCAAGTAGGCGTGGACAGAAATACCCTGCAGATGAGTGCACCCTTCCAGCCAGGCGGCATTTGCGTGATGGCCACTCGTGCCTAAGTTGTACGTTTTGTGTACGTGCAGGGCCTCGACAAGATTGAGAACCGGCAGCAGTACCCGGAGCAGTACACCATGTGGCAGACCAACCCGGCGCAGTTCAGCATTGACGACCACGCCCCGGTGCGCTGTGCATGCTTTGCTTGCTGTGCCCGCTGCCTTGCATGTTGCCGTGGGTGCGTGCCACTCTGCTAGGGTGCCTGCTCGCTGCACACATGGGTGGCGCCTGCATACATGCCCATGCGTGGCTCCGATTTTCAACATGCGTTGCTTCAACTTGCAACAGGTCCGTGAACTGTGGTACCGCGCCTCACTCGCCTGGCGGGAGGTCCTTGAATCCAGCATGAGCAGCAGCGGCAGTAGCAGCAGTGGCAATGACAGCGGCTCCAGGCAGACGGAGGGAGCGACGCTGGTGGTGGCACACAATGCAGGCACGTCCTGCCGCTCCTGCTGCTGCTGCCGCTGCTGCCGCCGCCGCTCGTACGTAGCGCAAGCCGCTGACACTGGCATGCTGCTGGCTCGCCGCCCTTGGTATCGCCTGCCAGATGTCTGCCTGCCCTGCTCATTGGCCCTGGCTGTTCCCGCTGTGCTCACCCCTCTGTGCCCACCCCCTCTCTGCCCGCCTCCTTTGTGCCCACCCCCCTCTGTGCCCTCCCCTCTGCCCACCTGCAGTGAACCAGGCGCTGCTGTGCACTGCCTTAGGCCTGCCCCCATCCTTCTTCCGGCGCTTCTCCCAGAGCAACGCCTCCTTCACTGTGCTGGATTTTGAGGTGGAGGAGCCGACCGGCAGCGGCGGCAGCAGCAGTGGCAACGCGGCAGGAGGCGGCAGCAGCACTGCAGGCGGCGGCAGTGCAGGCGGGCTGCGAGTGAGGGTGGAGCGAGTGAATCAGGTGCGTGTCCGCCGTTCTCTTGAGGCGCTGCTGGCGGTCGGTCTGATGTTGCCTACTGTGGCGTGGCCTTTCACAGCGCATTCATTCAGGTCTGTGACATGGTGTGCAGCTTCCAAGCCATCCCACTGCGGCAGCATTTCCAGGGAGGCCTTCCACGCAGTTCCCCTGCACCCCCTCCCAGCTGGGCAAGCCTCTGCCCAGCCATCAGCCTGCTGACCTGTAGTGGTGCTTATCAACCTGTGCGCAGTTCCCGGACAAGCCGCTCAACCCGTCCAAACTGGGCAAGTCGCTGCCCAACCGCCTGGTGCTCATCGCCGGTACCTCGGGCTCGCCGGAAGTGCAGGTGAGCCGGGGTGTACTGGTGCCCACCATACTGAGACTAGCGTAGCCTGCTGTGTGGTGTGCAGCCGTGCTCAGGCCGAGTGAGTCCCGGAGCGTTGCAACTGCAGAACCGTGACCGCCCACGTCTGCTTGGAGCCCACCATCGCTGCCCAAATGCCGCTGCTACTTCACATGCCTCCATCCGGATGCCTCTGTGGGCGCGGCCAGCAGGTCGCTCGCTGCCTCGACTTTAACCGAAAAATCGGACCTCCCCTTTTCGTACAGGCCTCCATCCAGATGCTGCACTCTGTGGGCGTGACCAGTCCGCCGCTCATCGGCATCAACAGCCCCGCGCAGCAGGCACTGGACATCCACACCGCCACACAGGTAGCTGGAGTTGGAGCTGCAATTGCAACATGTCAATGCGCGAATCTGATTGGATGTCAAGCCTGCCGGTCCTGTCGATGGTTGGCGGGCTTGGCCGAGGTTTTCGACGCAGCTCCCGTCCCATCTGTCACTGCACCGTGAACCCTCCTGCCGCTCGCTTGCACTCACTCGCCTCGCAGGCTGCGCTGTGCACCCCTGGAGACGGCCGCACCATCGTTGCAGTGGCCTGCGCCGAGGCTTGCCAGCGCATGCTGGGCTATTGCCTGGGCCCAGTGGACCCTTCAGCGCCAGCCGAGGAGCAGCAGCTGAGCGCGGCGCAAGTGGGGGCGGCCTTCTGCATGACAGAGGGCGGCATGACGATTGTCAACTGGCCGCAGGTGAGCTTTAACAAGAGGCAATATATCACGGCGTTGCTGCTGCCGGCAGTTGGCTTGGAAGCGCAGATGTGGCCAGCAGGGGCTTGCATCAGGCTGACGCGTGTGGGGCACTCTGCAGTTGCACACACGCACAGCCAGCTGCATGACCCACCGGGATCCTCTGCTCACGTTTGCTAACTTGCCAATCTCGACTCACGTTCGCCAACTTGCTAATCTCAACCATCCTGGCAGGGCCAGGACGAGCTGGGGCGTGGCACCGTGCTGTGTGTCAACTACCAGCTGCCGGCGCGCCCATGACGTGACTTGGCGCATCCTGTGGCGCTAGCCCTGCAATCCGCCGTCTGGTTGGAACTTGAAGACCACACTGCCGTCTCTGCATCTCCGCCTCACTCTGAGAACTGCTAGCTTTCTTGACAAAAGTGTAACACATGATAAAGTGGCACTGATCTGTACAGGCTTGAAACGGGCAGGGCATTTGCTTCGAAACTGCAGTGTGAGGGGGAGACGCGGGCAAGGCGAGCAAAGGGTTTGCCAAAGAATGAGCAGTAGCAGGCGCGATGAAAACGCCCAGGAGTCACTCACACAGGCACCGGGAAGTGAACACGCATGCAAGGAAGGGACACAGCACGATGCTGCACAGCAGCTGATGAGGAACTCAAGGGAAGCTGGGCAGGAACTGTGCGCCTCATGGCGTTGCCGCTGCCGCTGTGTCGGTTGCAAGGCGCAACTCACTCGGCTGCCGCCTCAGGCGCAGCGCACTCGCGGCGGTGAGTAGGCCAGTGCGCAGCCATGCACTCCTGGTTGCAGTAGCGGGCGCGCTGGCACCGCGCGCACTTGCGCAGGCGGCCGCCGTCGGGGCGCTGGGTGGCGCCGCAGTGGGCACAGGTGCGGCGGCGGCGGCGGGAGATGCCTGCAGCTGACGCGGTGCTGACCTCGGCTGGTGCTGCTGCGGTGCTGCTGTCGCTGGCTGTCGCGGCATCCCGCTGTACGGGCTGCTGGCCTGCCTGCTGTGGGCCAGGCTGCACTGCAAGCCCAGGCGGCGCCGCAGGCTCAGGTGCAGCAGGGCCTGTGCCTGGTGCCACAGTCTCCGCCACAACAACAGCAGACGAGGCAGAGGCCTCATCATCCAGCTGCGGCAGGCATGGGGTTAAGTCGGGTGGTACAGCAGCGTACGTGACACACCTTGGGTTTGGTAACCCAAACGATGCAGGGGCAGCCTCTCACCAGAGCAATGATCGCCTGCAGCGCTCGGCGTAGCAGGCGCAGCGGCCACCAGCTGCCGGCAAAGGCCTGGCCCGGCGGCATGCTGCGCAGCAGCTGGGGCAGGCGGCTGATGCCCTGCTGCCACACCAGCCAGTCGAGGCGGGCCTTGTGGGCCCAGGGCTCCCAGCACAGGGCCAGCAGCAGCCAGTAGAGCAGGACTGTGTCCCACGGGGCCAAGTCATCCACTGAGAAGACCCCAAGGATGGTTGTGGCCGCAGCATCGGTGACGATCAGGACGGCGGCCAACCAAAACGTGCAGGATACGCACAGGTGGGAGGCTGTCAGCAGTTTAGGCGGGCCATGCGCCACTGGCGCTGCATCAGACTGAGCGGTGTGTGCGCCAAGTATGCGCTGCAGGCGCGTGTGCACCAGCACGTGCACCGCCGCCAACCAGCCAACGCTGAGCGGATCGACTGGGGTGGGGGATCCTGGAGGGCCAAATGTGCTCCAGCAGAGCATTTGATGCAGCAGTATTACGCCTGCAGAGCGCAAAGTAGGGGGGACAGTGATAGCCGCTCTGCTCGCACGCGCCTGAGTGTGAAACGGACTACCTCGAGCCCAAGCACGGGCATGCCTGGTCGACAGCCCAACATGCTCACCGGCGAGGCTCTGCAGCGAAGCAAAGGTCTGCCCAAGCAGGCGGCTGGCAGCCAGGCTCAGGCCAATGGTGATGAGGTGGCCTTGGCTAGAGGCCAGGCCAATGTCCCGCGTGGCTCCGGCTTCCAGCCAAGCCATGGCATGCACCTCACGAGTTGGCAGCCAGCTGAGCCAGCAGGGCTGCTGCCAATAAGTGGCAGCCAGCAGGGCGCGGCACGCTGCCATGGCCGCCGAGCGCGGCAGCTGCAGGGCGAGCCGCGCCGGCAGCAGCAGCTGCAGCACCCAGCATGCCAGCTGGCTGAAGGGCACCTGCTGGGTTGAGATGAGCTCCAAAGAGTCCAGCAGCTCCAGCCCCGTGCTGGCCAGCAGCCAAACCATGCGGGCTAGTCGGATGGCAACGGTGAGGAGCAAAAGGGACACCACTGCACATTGCAAAGGGGGCTGGGCATGGTGACTTGGCTGGGATGCGCACGCAGAAATGGGAAACCAGCCAGCTAGGCAGCCGCACGTTGACAGCACTCACTTGTGCCGCAAACCGCTGCGGTCAGAATATCCCACGCGGCACCTTCCTCCACATCCGATGTGGTCTCAGTCAGCGACTCGCTGAACTCTGCGGTGGCAAAGGATGCACGCTCAACGCTGAAGCTAAAAGCTGCTCTGCATGCATCATCCCCTGCGCATCACTACCTGCTCTGGTTGGATGGCACTGTTCGAGCAACAGCTGCAAGAACGGCATCTGGTACGGGGGAGGTGGCGCCACCTGCAAAGAGATTGGCAAACCGTGTTGCACCAAAGAGCATGGAAAACAGTATGTCAACTGCCCGCACCAGTCGTTCACAACCGCACCTCTGGCCACACATTGTACAGCAGGAACCGGCAGCCTTCCATCGGCCAAATGCCAAAGGACTCCTCGCTGGCGGCCACAGCCCGGCTGATAGCCATGCTCTGGTTCACCTCGCCAAAGAGCAGAGCTCCCTCTTGGGACACCCTGACCATCCACCGCTCGCAGGCCAGCAGCAGCAGGGCCAGGCGCGGCAGGGCTGGCGCTAGACTGCGGCAGCCAACTGCAGCTGCAGCAAAAGTGTAGTGACACTGGATGGCTGGCAGCCAGTAAGACACGCAGAGCATAACGCGGGCAATGAGGCCAGTCAGCTTCGTGCGCTGGCTGGCGCCGAGCTGGAATGCATAGATGTAGCAGATCTGACACATGCCGTGCGCCGCTACCGCCGCAGCTAGCACGGGCAGCGGCCCGACTGCCGGAGACAGCAGGCGGGACAGGACAGAGTGCAGCCCTGCGCAGCGCTTTGGCAAAGCATAACAATCAACACGTGGCAGGCAGGGACACTCCGACCGTCGAAGGGCGGCGCGGCAACGGCAGCGAAAGGGGCCCCCGTTCACCCAGGCCACCCGCACCACTCACCAGTCAGCTGCTGCAGCTGCTCGTAGGCCTGAAATGGAGCGCCCAGCAGGCAGGCGAAGAGCAGCACGCCGCAGTCGTGCGCCCCAAGCCCCCAGCACCAGCCCAGGGCTGCTGCAGCCGCCAGGAAGCGCAACCAGGGCTGGGAGGCCAGCTGCAGCAGCCGCAGGGCGCGGGCCACCACGGCCATGGCTGCGGGTTCAAACGATTGCAGCGCTGGGGCGCTGCACACTGTGCTGGCGGGCTGACCGAGCAACCAGAAAGGCAGCAGAGCGCTCTGGAGCTCTCAGCGGCATGGTTGAGAGCATGGGGGGTGCGCCGCGCCCGCTGCCGCCCGCCTGCCGCCGCTGCGGCGCCGCTTTGGCGCAAGTGGGTAGCCTCGCACAGCTTCACTGGTGGCACCCTCCGCCTTCCCTCGGCACATCCTTACAAGCGAGGCGTTGAACGAAGACGGCATCGGACTCGAGGCAGCAGCGAGTGGCAGCTGGAGCAGAGCAGGCAACTGACGGCAGAACAAGCAGGGCACCACACGTTGGCAGCAGGCAGTAGCTAAATGCCCAATCGGGACAGGCAAAGCGAGTGGGGGAGTGCATGCAGGAAGGGACAAGGCATCATGCTGTACAGCAGCTGTGCCGGAACTCAGGGGAAGCTGAGCAGGCACGGGCAGCGAGCGCGGCTTACACCACAGCTGCCGCCATTTGGTCGGCCACGCCGCAGCCGCTCACTCGGCTGCCTCCTCGGGCGCAGCACACACTCCGCGGTGGGTGGGCCAGTGCGCAGCCATGCACTCTTGGCTGCAGTAGCGGGCGCGCTGGCACCGTGCGCACTTGCGCAGCCGGCCGCCGTCGGGGCGCTCGGTTGCGCCGCAGTTGGCGCAGGCACGGCGGCGGCGGGGCACGCTGGATCCAGCAGCTGTGGCTGGTGATGCTGCCGCAGGCTCTGGGGGGTGGGCAGCGGGCGTGGCAGGTGCAGCAGGGGTGGAGGGCTCAGGTGCCTGGCCAGAGTTCGGCGGGTCTGCGGCAGCAGCAGGTGCAGGGCTGGTGGCTGGCGGGCGGGGTCGTGCGGCTGTGCGAGCAGCGCGGCGACCACGGCCCGCCACCTGCCGACGCGGCGGCTGCTGTGGGGCGCGCTGGGCTGTGCGCCGTGCCGTGGCTGCGCCCTGCGTGCCAGACCGTTTGCTTAGCAGCAGTCCCAGAGACCGCAGCAGGTCCAGCGCTCCCACAAGGATGCCTCCCGAGATTGCTGCGTGGCGATGGGCAGCATGTGGCGAATCAAGCCCTACGCTTAGCAGGCGAAATCATGCAGGCCAACAGCACAACCCCTGCAATGGAACTGTGCTTTGCACCAACACACCAGCCCACTCACATGCCAGCATGGCGAGCGGCGCCCAAGCAAACGTCCAGACAGTGGCGTGGTGGCTGCGCCTCCTCTCCTCGCCCCGCTGCAGCTGCGCCTGCCGCATGGCAGCCTCAGCAGCATCGCGCGGCAGAACAACCGCCCACTTGCGCCACTGAAGGCGGCAGTAGAAGGGCTCAGCGAGCGGCGGCTGGCCGGGCGGCAAGGTTGTGGGCTGGCCAGACAGCTGCGGGGTGGAGGGGTGCGAGGGATGGAAGGTGCGAGGCGCCTCAGTTTGGCGTATTGCTTGCATGCCGCCTGAAAGCAAAGGCAGGTAGCCGTAAGCACAGCTTGCCGGGCCTCAAGCTGCCTCCCGCACCCACCGCATGCAGCATGCCAGCACCCTCACCGCAGCAACCGCCAGCTCCAGGCAGGCGCGGCAGAATTCTAGCGGCCACCAGCCGGAGACAGCCAGCTCAGGCAGAATGGCCCGCTGGAAATCGGGCAGCAGGGCGAGCCTGCCCTGCGCCATCAGAGCATCCAGCTGGCTTCTGTACAGCCAAGTCTCCAGCGACAGCAGCACGACGGCTGAGTGGGGCAGGACTGCCGGGTCGAGCAGCAGCGCTGCCGGCAGCTGGGCCCAGGTGGGGCAGCTGTGGAAGGCGGCTGCAACGCGGGCCACAGGGACAGCCACGCCCGCCCAGAAAGCGAGCGCACTGAGGGCGCAGGTTGTGTAGGCCAGCCAGGCTGGGACCTCAAACGGTAGCTGTCGCCGCCCAGCTGGCAGTCTGCCTCCCCGTGCTGCTGCTTCGTACAGAGCCGGGTCAAAGCCCTCCACAAAAACGATTGCAGCGGCCGTGAAAACCCCGATGCCAGCTGCGCTGTCTGGCCGCCCAAAAACCTGGCCTAGGAGCCACAAGACACCTGAGTGTTGGCAGGGCGGCAGGATCAAGTTTGGGGTGCACAGGCGTGTTGCCATTGTTTTACACTGCAACAGCCCCGCTGCGCAGGCTGCATTGGGGCAGCTGCACAACTCCAGCGATCCGCATGTCCCAAGTAGCCGTATCAACTCGCCTGTAGCCTCCATGATGATAGTCGCCAGGCGCGGAGCCATTTGACGGAAGGGGATGGCGTCGCACAGAACCATGTATAGGGCAACTCCGTACAGCACCATGGAAGCACCAGCAGCGCCCCCCAACAGGCGTAGGGTCCCCTCTGTGCAGCTGCAGCGCTCAAGCACCAAGCCGTCCAGCAGTGGGCCCGCAAGCTGCGCTACAATGAGTGCCATGAAGTGCAGCTGGAGAGCACTGCTCAGCCAGCAGGTGGCCTGAAGGACCCAGCGGCAGACGGCGAGCAGCGGCAGTGGGCCGCCAGCCGCCGCGCCGCCGGGCTGTGCCATAGGACCTGGGCCCGGGCCGCCACTGCTGCTGCTGCTGGTGGTGGTGGTGGTGGTGTTGCTGCTGCTGGGTCCAGCAGCCCTTCAGCGCCCAGGGCCGAGCCGGCTCGGGGCGAGGATAAGGCAGGGGCAGCACCCAAGCGCTTTGGCCGCTGCACAGTGGATTGAGGGCGCAGGGCAGCTAGCCAGCAACAAAGCAGCGTGGAAGGGGGCCCGCATGCATGCGAGGCGGCCAGCCGCTGCCGCGCGGCCGAGCATGGGCGGATCGAGCGCTTCCAGAGCTGCGTGCTTGTGTGTGTGGAACCTGCCAGACAAAGCAGCATTGCCCATGATCATAACATCCCTCTGAAGCAGTGGCAATGTGCAGGGCCGGGCGAGCACGCTGGGGTGCCGACTGTGGCTGCCGAAGCTGCCGCTGCCTGTGCACTGCCCACACCCACTGCCCACCAGCCTTGCAGCGTGCTGTGAGGGCCAAGCTGATCGGATGTGCCTGGAATGTGTATGTGTCGTCCTGGGCTTGCTGCAGGATAAAGTTACACAGGCGCTAACTGTTCGTTCATGATTCATATGCTCATGTGCGCTCCCGCAAGGAGAGTGGGAGAGGGTGCCGCAAGTTACAGACGCTACAGATGCTGATGGAAACGCCCACGTCGAAAATTGGGGTGCTGCCGGGCTGTTGCGCACGCTAAGGTCCTGAAGGGTCAAAACTGGGCAGGAGTAGAGCAGCAAGCCGCCACGCTGCGCTGTGCAGCGTCGGGCTCCAGTGGCGGCGCGGCTGGCATGTTAAAGCTGCGGCAGCTTAGCGTACATGTCTACAGGGAGGGGAGTGAAGGGGAGGAGGCACAGCCTGGCTGAGAAGCACGCCACTGAGTCACGACTACCAAACTTGCGGTACAGTGGGCCAGCTGGGCTGCAACCGCCGCCACAGCATTTCCTCCAGTTCGAGTTTGGCATCAGCAGCGGCAGCCGAGGAGCAGCGGCACCGCAACAGCCGCATGCTCCGGACCAAGGCAGCGACAACGCGCCGCCATCAGCACCAGCACTGCCCACGCACCGTCGATTGCGTGCTGGAAGGCAGTCTGCGCTTGCGGGCGCTTGAGCTTGAAGGTTGGAGTCATCATGCCGTTCTCAACAGAAAAGGGCTCGGGGTGCAGGTGCACCGCCGCCACCTGCAAAGCATGGGGGGTTTGGGCGCGGCGTGCTTCAGCATCGATATTGCAGGCTCAGCATGGTGCACCCTCAAGCGAGAGAAGGGCCTGGTGCATGCGCGCAGCCGCCGACATGTGCCGGTTTGATGCCAGGTGGCAGGGCGCACGCCGAGTGAGCACACGCAGCAATGCTCATTAGCATGCACCAAGCGCTGGCAGGCGTCTAGCTCACGCCCTGCCTGCCACATAAGTCAGCCACGCAGTTGTGTACCGTTGCCCAGTCCCGCTTGCTGCGCCCGCACCTGCTGTATCGCAAGTTTTGTTGCTGCCCCCCTCCGCCTTGACATTCTCGCAAAATTTTGCGCCCAAACACACCGACTTTAAACTGCAAACCCGAAAATGGAAAATGGGCCTGCACCTGCTCGAAGCCCTTGAGGCCCGCGGCCCGCCCCTCTTCCAGCATGCTCTTCAGCACCGCAGCCACCACCTGCGGGCCGGGTGTGGGAGCGGGGGCAGCCATCAACATTGCATGGCGTGCGTGTGTGGGAGCAGGGCAGCAGTCAACAATGCATGGCATGCGTGTGTGGGAGTAGGGCAGCAGCCAACATTGCATGGCGTGCATGCAATGTGGCCCCAAGGCGGGTTGGCGGCCAGGCCAGGCAGTGCTCCATGCACATTCCTGCCTCTTGTGCCTGCCCACCGTTCACAGCCTCCCAAGGTCCCGCACATTCCACACGCAGCTCTGAACTCAGATTGACCAAATCAACAAGCTGGTTCACCTGCCCGTTGCCGCACAGCTCCCCAGGGACCCCGCCCAGGCCCCGCTGTACACAACTGAAGCAGCACAGCCAACACGCTCTCTCGTTCCGTTCTTGCCTGCCCGTTGCCGCACAGCTCGGCCAGGTCGCGGCCCAGCCCCCGCTCCTTGGCCCAGGGCAGCAGGTACTCGGGGTCTGGAATCACTACCGCCACCAGCTGCAGTGGGAGAGGAACGAAGGGAGACGGCTGCTGAGTCAACTGCAGACGTGATAGAACATGGCTGCAGGTACGCAGCATTGGGTGTGACCACCGCCACCAGCTGCGGAAACAACGCACAAGAGTAGGTGAGGTTGGGCGCAATGCATCGAAGTAATCTAGCACCAGAGGCAGCAACTGATCAAGGCCATGGACGGCGGCCGCCGCTGCCTGAGGACTGCAACTTGGCCCGCCAACACCCCAACTAGCTGCCACCATCCAAACCCAGCCCCCTCCCACACCCGCCCACCTGCGCGCGCAGGGAGTTGCCGTAGACAAAGGATTGCAGCACAAAGGGGCTGCGCGCGTACACGTTTTCAATCTTCTCGGGCGCCACGTACTCGCCCTGCACACAAAGCAGTAAACAGCCCTTGGATCAGTGCGAATGTGTACGCCAGCCAAGGTTGCGTCCTAGGCACTTCGAGGAAGAGCGGGCAGCGTTCGATGCATCAAAGCCGGCTCAGCTGCCCACCTGCGCCAGCTTGAAGATGTTCTTCTTGCGGTCGATGATCTTGAGGCGTCCGCCCTGGATCCACATGCCCACATCGCCTGGTAGGGGAGGGGGAGCATGGGTGGGGTGGAGAGTGTGGGTTGGTGAGAGGCGGGGCATGGGTGGGGTGGAGAGTGTGGGGCGGAGAGTGGGGGCGGAGCCAGCTGAGGGCAGGGTAAGGAACCAAGCGTGCTGGTCCTGGCTATCTCGGAGCTCCGCCCAGCGCTGCTGACCGCAGCTGCCTCGCAGCCGCAGCACACCAGCGGCATTCACCCACCGGTGTGCAGCCGCTATCAGACATATCATGTCCTGTATGCTAGCATGAATGCACTCCCACCCCAACAACCCAACACCACTGTGGCTCCCCTCATCGCACCGGTATGCAGCCAGCCATCGGAATCAGTGGTGCCCCGCATCCACTGACCACGTGCAAGCCACCTCGCCGGCATCCCAAAAGATCGCAACACTCATGTGCACCCACCGGTGTGCAGCCAGCCATCGGGGTCGATGGTGTCCTGCGTGTTTGCCTCGTCCTTGAAGTAGCCCTGGAACACGATGGGGCCGCGCACGCAGATCTGCAATGGGGGGTGGGGGTAGGAAACGTGGGATGGAGAGGAGCGAGCAGGAGAGATGCAGCTGTGGGCCCCAAATTTGAGTTGAGCACTGCGGCTGCGCTAAAGTGCACTCCAATCCCCGCAAGCAACCACACGCACAGCTGTGGAAAACAGCGGGAAAATTCCTTCCAAGGCGCACGCCCCACCCACCTCTCCGCGGGGGAAGGGCCGGTCCGCGTTTGTGTAGCCCATCTCCGGCAGGTCGTCCAGCTTGACCTGAACGCAGCAATAGTAAAGTAACAAGTGATCAGTGAATCGAATGGTGTAGCCCATCTCCGGCAGGTCGTCCAGCTTGACCTGCAGGCAAGGAAGGATCCAATCGTGATCCCGCAGTCAGAGACTTGCGCAGCCCCACGCAGTGGTGGAGCAGTGGTGGCACTGCTGCTACTTGCAATGGCACCAAACTCAGGACCCGCATTGGCGTCTTGGATGTATCGGCTGGCGTCCAGGTACGTGCAACCACAGCCCACAATGCACAACAGCCACAGAAGCAACCCACCTCGCAGGCGGGGGAGGGCGGCCCCACATGGCCCGTCACCGGGTCACCGGGTGGAGTCAGCGCGATGAGGCAGCTGGTCTCGGTCATGCCATACCCCTCCAGCACTGCGGCAGGGACACGGCAGCAGAGAGTTGCCATGGGGCGTCAGCAGAGAGTTGCAGACACCTGTTGCGCTGAAGCAGGAGGCATGGAGTCAAACACCTCAGCAAAAAGTGGTGCGCCAACTGCTTTCAACCACGCTGCCCCTCAAAGCCGCCCTAAACAGCTGCCCCACCTGTCGCGCCGAAGCAGATGCGCATGAAGTCAAAGACTTCTGCCGAAATGGGCGACGCGCCGCTGCTCAACAGCCGCACCTCGCCTGCGGTGGTTGGGCAGAGATGGCAGGGCAGGTATGGTCTGTACTGCCGGTCAGAGCTCGCCGGACAAGTCGTAACTAGGGCGCGCAACAGCTGGCTTTTGGCACTGCAAACACTGCAGGGACGTGCCTCACCTCCCACCCGCGCCTTGATCTTTGAAAAGACGAGTCGGTCCCAGAAGGGGCCCAGCCGCCCGCCGCTCATGTCCCCCCGTGCAAACGCTGCCTGCAACGGTGTTGTGCCAGTGGGTCAGCAGCATGAGGGGTAGCAGGCGCTGCTGGCTGGCTGCCTGGCAACGGTGTTGCATGAGTCACAGCGTGAGGGGCAGCAATCGCTGGTTTGCCACCTGTGCATTATGCATTGCACTGTGCTGGCAGCTGTTCCATGGCCCAGCTCAGAGCCAAGCCCGGCCGCCCACTTGCCTGCTTGTATCGATAGGCGGTGTTGAAGAGCGAGCGAGAGATGGGGTTGGCCGCCTGGATCTGCGGGAATTCAGACCAGGGAGGAGTGCACATCAAAAATGGGTGCACATCAAACGTGTCAGCACCGGCTCCTCGGCACCCATGCCCTGTGCTCACTTGCGCCTGAACCCTCGCCAGGAATTCTCTCTCACAGTCAATGCAAGACTGGCAAGCTGCAGACCCCCTGCTTGCCTGCGCCATGACCTTGTCGTAGATGCGGTTCCACAGGCGCGGCACGCTGGAGAAGATGGTGGGCCGCAGCTCCTGGATGTCCTCCAGCAGCTCCAGCACGTTGCCGCTGCAAGAAGGGAAGGGTTATGAATGACGGTGTGTATGGCGGACGCAGAGTGGCAGCTCCTGATGTCCCCAGCAGGTCCAGCGTGCTTGCCCCCTTGTGGCCGCCTGAGGGTGAGCTTGATGGATGCACACATCGCAAATTCACTGCAGGGCCGTCCCTCGATTCACGTGAGTGGTGGAACAGCACCAGCAGACTGCGGGAGCTGCCAGCCACCCAGCGCACCGGTAGAAGCCGGCCCCCGCTCCAAAGTGTGTGGCCAGCGTGAAGTTGAAGCGCTCGTAAATGTGGGCCAGCGGCAGGTAGCTGCAGAGGGGGTCACAAGGGCCACAGGGATGGAAGCTTGATACTAGCTGCCAGAAGCAGGGTGAAGTTGAGGCGCTCCAGGGGCAGGTAGCTGCAGTTAAGACAGAGGGAAGGAGGGCAGTGTGCACAAGCCTGGGTGCGTGCTCGCAGCCGCCACCCACCCTGCAACAGTCGTCATGTGCTGCCCAAGCTGGGCGGGATCTTCTCGTCCATGCAGGCCCCAAACCCCCCATCAGAACCTTGATTTAATCCAGCAGCCAGCCCTCCCCAATCCCACCAGATGTGGCGGTCGCCGTGGCGGAACAGGTCCTCGCCCCCCTCGCGCAGCATCAAAGCGGCGCCCGCTGCAGCCAGGCAGCGATGGGGCACGCTGGTGATTGGAATGATGCAGGCATGGCTAGCTTCCTCGCACAGCTGATGAGCAGAGTGCGGTGCAGGCCTCAGTGGCGCCACACAGACGGCCAAACAAGTGTTTGCATTGTCGCCGGCAACTATCCACACCCACCCACCGCAGTTGGCCACAATGTTGGAGTGCGACAGCACCGCGCCCTTGGGCACGCCCGTGGTCCCGCTGGTGTAGTTGATGAGCGCCACATCAGAGGGCTGCAAATGGAACAGTTCGAAGGCGGACTGATCAGGAACGCCAGGCAGCAAGCATAGATGGTGGTGGATAGGGGCGAAAGGAGGCAGCAGATACAAGTTTCAACCCCCAATATGTGACCCACCAACCGCCTAATCAGCCAGCCGGCCCTGCCGCTTGCCTTGGGAGGGTGGTGCGGCCGCGGGTGCTTGTAGCCCAGCGCGCGCACACGGTCCAGAGTCATGACCTGTAACGGAAGACGCATAGGCGGAGGTACAGTCAGTGACTGGTGCGGCTTGTCTGCAATGGTGGGGCGAGGGTTGCTGCGTGGCAGCCGGACCGGTGCCAGGGGCTCTGGCGACCGGCTGGGGCAGCAGCCCAGTGCAGACTATCAGCAGCCCGCCCAACACCATGGCAGCAGCGGCTCGCCTTGCAGTGCGGCGCGTTCTGGACCTCTGGCAGCCTCTGGTGCGGCCGCGTGCCGTACACAATCTGCAGTGGCATGTAGGGGGCGCCCAGTTGGTTGGGCGGGTTGGGCGGCACACCAGCACCTGGGCAGGCACAGCTGCAGCACGCCAATTGAGCTTGCCAGCAGGCGACCAGCAGCACGCAGCACGCCCAGCCAAATGCCGCACTCGGCCTCATCAGTGCCCGCGCACAGCGGGCACTCGGGCGCATCAGCGCTGTGCAATGCCCGACCACTGAACAAACCACAGTTCAGCCACTGAACAAAGCACAGTTGATAGCAAGTGCTCACCACCAGGCGCACGGTGGGGCACTCGGGCAGCACCTCAAGCATCTTGCCCAGCACAGCCACGGAGCAGGCCACAGCCGCCAGCTCCGCATGGTTGCAGATGTACTTGACTGCAGGGGGATGGGGCATGCCGGTGCAGAGTGAGGAGCGCATGGGGTGACGGGTGACGATGCAGGCCAGCTAGGCATTGTTGCAGATGCAGATGCGCTTGTGACTGCGGAGAGCACAAGGCGTGCTCAGCAACCTAAGCTGGTGGCAGCTGAGGGGTGACAGCAGGCAACACAGCACTCTGTTTGGCCTTGCGACCTATACTGCGATCTTAAGCTGCCAAGTACCGGCAGGCAGTCCAATGCAAACTGCAAGCGCACCCGTATCGGGGCCCAGCGTGTCGTAGAGCGGCACCGACACCATGCTGTAGGCGTGGCAGGCGGCGTCCACCAGACACCATTCCGGCTGGTTCACTGCAGGGTGGTTGGGTTGGGGGGGAGGTTTGAGGCGATGGGAAGTGTGGGTGGGTGAGGCGGGCCAAACTGAGGGCACACAGCGGGGTTGAAGGGGAGGCAGGGACAAAGACGGCGTAGCCTCTGGCGGGCCGTGTGCATGCCCGGGCCGCCAGGGGCAGAGGCAGCCCACATGCAAGTCCATTTAGCAAGATGCACAGCCCGGGCTTCTCCTACCCGAGTACAGCCCCACTGTGCTGCCGGGTGCGATGCCCAGGTGGACCATGCCCGATCCAATGGCGCTGCAGGGGGTGGGCCAGCGGTGCAAAGCCTTGAAGACAGGCCAGCTCAAGCAGGCCTGGACGCTGCCTGCATGCCACACCCACACAGCACAACCGGCACATCATGCCGCTGCCCTGGAGGCGCAAGGTGCGGGCGGCGGAATCATGTGGTAGGAGGCTGCCATAGTATGCCGGTGCTCTGCCTGCTCTGCCTGCTGAGCCTGCTGAGCGCACCTGCGGATCTCGCCAACCTCGGCGTACGTCTGCCACACGTACGGGCCTGGCTGGCCCTTGGCGTCGGATATGCGGTGGCCCAGGTAGGGGCTCTGCGCACGGGTTGTGGCCATGGCAGCATGACCCCAGCTGTGCAAACTAGTCCGCAGGCGCTGACGCGTGCCACCAACCAGCAGTTCCAAAGCGCGCCACACGAACAGCAGCACATGGCAGGCGCTGCAAACACCGTTGCAAGCTCCACCCGTGCAGTCGGCGGGGCACTCACGTCTCCAAACCGCGCCACGCTCGACTCCAAAATGTCGTACAGCGTGTGGATGTCGTCATGAGGCGGCGGGAAGGTGTCCACCAGGCGGCGCGGGCTCTGGCAGTTTCTGTGGCAGCGACGGAGGAGAGCGGGGCATGTCAGAGTGAGCTGGGGGAGCGAGTCCACTCCACGGCAGGCTCTGGGCAGTCCAGCAGATTTCAGTGGGCAGTGTGCAGGGGGTACGCAGCAAGGGGTGGGCTTGGGGGCGGCTGAGTGCGGCACCCACCGTTCCGCATCGTCCGACACTCCTGCCACTTGCCAGCATGCGATGCCCGCCCCAAACACCCCAGCGGCCATCAAACTCACCTGCGCACGATCCAGCGGTTGCTGGTCAGGCTCTCGGGCAGCACCACCGAGTACTGGTGCCCGTCATCCGCTGCTGCCGCCTGGCCCGGGCCCTGCTGCTGCTGCTCCGCGGCCGTGTGCTGCGCCACGAGGCTGCCCTCGGCAGCCTGCGGTGAGACAACAGGAAGGCCAACCAGCAGAGCGATGACCTGACCCAGCGGTGCCTGGGCTGGCGGCAGCGGCGGCGGCGCAAGCGCCTAGTCGGCAGCGCTCCGGTTGCCCGATGGCAGCTCCCTTGGACAGCTGCACATCCATCCTGTATCGGTGTGCGTGCGAGCAAGGCCCACCTGCCCTTGAGGCGGCACCATGTGGGCCGCCAGCCGCGCTGCCCGCTCCATAATGGCTTGCAGGCCAGGTGATCAGGTTGTGAAGCTGTCACGAGTGTCGAGCAGCGCGCACGGCACCTCCCGTCAAGCCAGCAGCGAGAACGAGCTTGGCCGAGTGCTGACGTAGGCCGACGCCAGGCGGCCTGCTACGGCCTTCCTGAGGTTCCTAACGCTCACAGCAAGTGGCGGAGCACTCGGCAGGCCCGCTGATCGCACAGGCCGGCCCATGCGAGCGACCGCCCTGCTGCGCCCATCTGCGGCGCCCCACCCTGCATGGCTGCCAGAGCAATCCGCACAAGGCACCCACGCTGCTCAGTCGCAAGGGGAGGCTCCAGCCTTGCATAGTTCCCCCATCACTTTGCTCGTGAGCCCGAGCTGGGCAGCTGCCTTCAGGCCAGAACTTGCACAAAGCAGGTGCGTTGGATGGATGCCCCATCAGGCCGTGGCAGGCAGCGGCGGCGCCGGCATTGCCGCTCGCCGTGTGCAGGAGGCCCCCTGCGGCCCGCCTGCAATGCCTGATGTGTGCTGCCATCCCAAAATCATCAGATGCATCGCTGCGGGGGCCCTGGCGCCGCTCCACAACCGGGCGGCGGCCAACGGCGGCGGCGGTGGCCGGCGCGTGCCGCCCTCTGCCCACCCCTCCCTCTGTCCCCCACCCGTGCAGGGAAGGCAGCCGTAGGCTCCCCCGCAGCAGCAGCAGCAGCCATGGCTCCGCCATTTGTGCTGCCGGAGGTGGAGGAGAATGCGGAGTCGTGGGGCCCCCAGGCGGTGCCGCCGCAGTTTGACGGCGTGCCGTTCATGCCCTTCCAAAAGGGCGAGCGCCTGGGTCGCATCGCTGACTTTGGGCAGATGGCCGGCCGCGGCATGTTTGCGGGTGCGCTGCTGCTGTGGCGGTGGGACCTGTGGATGTGGGATGCTCCAGACGGGCTGCACCTGGGGTGCATGTCCCGCATGCCATTCGTTGTGCGGCTGCCGCTGGGGTGTGGGTGTGGGCTGCACGTTGCTTGGCAGCGGTGCTGGCCGGCAGCGCAGAAAGCAGGCGCATCAGGTTTGCCGCTGCCGCTGTGTGCTGACCGCCATACCGAGGTTGCCACCCTGCAGACCGGCGCTACCGCGACCGCGAGCCCGCCCCCGGCATGTCCGTGTTCAACTTTGAGAAGACGGAGGAGGTGCGCTGCGCTGTGCTGCGCCGTGCTGTGCTGTGCTGTGCTGTGCTGTGCTTTGCTGTGCAGTGTGGCCCGATATGGCGTGGTCGATCTATATCGGACGGGTGGAGCATGGCTGTTGACTTGCAAGGAGGACGGAGCGTTAACGCGATGCCGCCAACTGTGCCATTGGGCGCCGTGCCGCTCTGCGTGGCCAGCACTGTGCGTTGGACGCACTGCGAATACATCCCAAGCACTTGCTGAAGGTGCAGTGCTGCTGTCTCAACCGATCTGCAGGACGATGCCTTCCAAATGGTGGACAAGCCGGTTGTGAAGAAGCCAATGGGCGGCCCGCCCCGCCGCCCCCAGGGCGGCCGCGGCTGGGGC
>RRZL01000054.1:806579-910631 GCA_006782975.1 Chlorella sp. Dachan
GGGGGCAGCAGGGCGGCCGCGGCGGCCGCGGCGGCCAGTTTGGCGGCTGGCGTCCGCCCTTCTGGCGCGACCAGCCGCGGCAGACGTACACGAGCAGGTGCGTGCGCCGGCTAGCAAGGGTTGCTGCTGCTGCTGCTGCTGCTGCCACTACTACAGATGTACAGGCGGCTTGCAGTTTGGAGGTTGAATGCTACTGCCGCCGTTGTGCAGGCACCTGGCTTACAACCGCTACCCTCTCCCCCGCTGCCCGCAGCGTGGACATCCGGCCAGAGTGGCAGGTGCTGGGCGACGTCATCAACATGTCGGCGCTCAACAAGCTGTCCAAGCAGGTGTGCCGGGGCGTGCGGCTGTATGGGCTTGATGTCTGCATGCTCCCCCACAACCATCCGCAGCGGTCAGAAGCAGAGGGGCAGTGTGCGCCTGCAGCAGGCACCGTGCCGGCACAGTCCCCCCCATCCGTTCTGCTCCTGTGGCGAACCTCCGCTCTCCGAAAATTGCAAAGCATTTACCCGATGATCTAACATTGCGGTTGGGGAGCCAGTGATGCGCCTCGACTGCCACTGCGGTTCGGGAGCCAGCAAGGCTTACACTATGCGTGTTGGTCACGTGTTGGCCCCGCAGGTGTCGGAGCCGGAGGAGGTCACCTCGTGCGGCGCCCTCGCCTTCTACGACAAGGCAGCCGACCGGGTGAGCCTGCAGCAGACCAGTGCCAGCTCGTTTGATGGCTTTCCGGCGGGCGCCGCCGCTTCGAAGGTTGCACAAGAATTGGAGATTGCACAAGAGCCCTGCCAAGCCGCGCAGGCAGGTGTCGCCTACCCCGAGCTCACCCTCCCCCTGCCTTGTTGGCTCGTGCCTCCAGGTCACTCCCAAGAACCCCGCCAAGCTGCGCAAGACGAGCCGCCGCGCGCGGAGCGGCACCGCCTCGGACGACCCTGTCATGCGGTGCGTGGGTGGGCACGGGGCGTGCAGCTCACACACACACGAGCTGCTTGGGCGGGCTCTGCAAGTGAGGTAGCAGTTGTGTGCAATGCTGGTGGCAGAAGTGCACTACGGTGCTTGCGATGCGTGCATGCACAACCCAAGGTCTTGGTGACGACACCTTTATCCCAGCTCTTCGACGCGCTGAACACGCGACATGAGACCAACTAGTTCACGACACATTGCTGAAAGACCTGTTGGTGCATTTGTTGTGCCATGTGCCGAGCTTGTGAGCATGTTGCATGCATTTGCACCACCACGCACAAACCTGCATACAAGGTCTTTACCTTGACACCCTCAAGCAGGGGGCTTTCGCTGCAGGCGGCTGGCGGGCTCAGGCGCCGGTAATGCGTTCATGCTTGCCTGTAGTCTCACTCGCAAGCGGCATGCCCTGCTGCAGGCGGCTGGCGGGCTCAGGCGCTGGCGACGTGTTCATGACTGACGACGTGCTGGTCACCCTGATGTGCGCGCCCCGCTCCACATACCCCTGGGTGAGGAGGGGAGGCAGGGATTACCAAGCTGGGCTCTGTCCGCGCTGCTGTTGAGTGCTTGGGGGCCACCCTGTTGTGCACGCCCCGCCCCAGCCACCCCTGGGTGAGCGGAACCTGTTGGTCATGGCCAAACATGATGCTACCATTGCCGAGCAGGACTGCAACGGCGCCCGTGTGATGCGCAGGTTCAGCAAGCTCTGAGCAAGTGCCCGCTCTGCACCCACCCCTTCCTGGCCTGCCGCAGGACATTGTCATCACCAAGCGCGGCGACGTGCTAGTGTTTGACAAGCGCGCCAACTCCTCCCTCGACTTCCTCACGGTGCGTGGCAGTGGGGTGCTGGGTGCCAGGTTGCCAGGGTGTGGCAGGACAGTGCTGCGCTGGCTCCTACCAGATGGTGCCTGGCAAGGCATGTAGCGGGGCAAGTAAGCTTCCATGAGCCAAGCAACTATGTGCTGGTCTGTTGTGCCACAGCACGGCGAGACACCCCCTGACCCGCTGCCCGAGGAGAAGCACACAACTTGTCTCTTGCACTTCTGCACACATTTGAACCGGTTCGTCTTCCCTTGTTGTTTTCCTTCCCCGACAGAACGGCGAGACGGCCCCCGACCCGCTGCCTGAGGAGAAGGACAACATCAACGGCATGCAGCAGCTGTCCATGGAGGCGACGAGCGTGAACCAGGCCTTCCGCGAGCAGGTGCGCCCCGCCGCTGGCCTCGTGGCCGACTGCTTGTCTCAAGTCTGCGGGCTTCAGAGCTCCTTGCAAGCTGTCTGCCCATAGAGGCGCCGCTCCTGGGCCATGCCTTGCGGGAGCGAGCGCGCTTGTGGCAGGCTGGTTTGGCACTGTTGTGGCAGTCTGGTGCTCTTCTGGCCGAGCCTGGGGCCTGCACGTGCTTGCATCATCTACCACCGCGCTGCCTGCATGCTCTGCATGCCTGCGCGCCCCGCCTGCATGGCGCCTGAGCTCCCAACCAATCTTCTCGCATGCTTCCCTGCTTCCCTCTCACGCTTCCCTGCCTCCACCCGCCCCACCCCCACAGGTGCTGCCCGGCGAGGGCGAGCGGCACAAGCTCCAGGAGGCCTGCCCCTCCGAGCTGGCAGGCGAGGGCGCCGGCTACAAGTGAGTGCCAGCATTATCTTGGGGTGGGGGGTATGTTCCGGGGCTGCGCTGTGGGCGTGGTGGCCGCGCAGCAAGCGCTGTAGGGCGCAGCAACAAAGTGTCTTTCTGCGACACGGGGCTTGCCGTCCTGCCCAGGTTATGTGCCCCGCCAGCCCCCACACACCCACTTCACCCCTGCCCACGCTACAATGCAGGTATCTCAAGTGGACTCTGGGCGATGCATCCCTGGTGGTGCGCTGCACCGTGGATGCCGCAATCAAGCTGGGCGACTCCACGCAGCTGGTGGCGGTGCACGCGCTCAACGAGTTCGACCCCAAGTGGTCGGGTGAGCGTCAGTTCTGTCAAGGTTTTGTCCAGTGCTGTTTGGACTGGCTTAGTTCCAAGGGGCTGCCGGCGGGGCACACGCTCAGCCAGCTCGACCCCAAGTGGTCGGGTGAGCAAGCTGGGCTGTAGGCAGTTGCAGAGAGCTGGTTCGATGGGGCCTATTCTGATGTTGCTACTGTGCCGTGTTGGAAGCTGGCATCAACCGGCACTGGCGGCAGACGCTGGAGAACCCAGCACTCCTTCTACACTTGCCCTTGCAACTTGCCTGTGGCTGACCCGTTCCGAACGACAACTTGATCCGCAGGCGTGGACTGGCGGCAGAAGCTGGAGAACCAGCGCGGCGCGGTGCTGGCCACGGAGCTGAAGAACAACGCCAACAAGATTGCAAAGTGGACCGCCGCCGCACTGGTCAGGTCCGTGGGTGTGCCGCCCTTCGCACGACCGGTCCGTCGGCTGGCGGGGGTCCAGAGGGGCTGCGGCCGTGCTCACATGGCATCCGTGGGCTGAGTGTCCATTGTTGGCTGCACAGCGTGCGCTGCATGGCATGACGCATGCCGCACACGTGCACGCGGCCCGCTGCCGGTGATGTCTCAAAGAACAAGCATATGGTTGAGCCGGCCTCTGCGCCAGGCATGAAAACCCACTTAGGACGGTATCTGAGGCACCGCGGCCGCTGCACCTGCTTGCACATCCAGTGGTGCACAGCACATGTCATTCACATGTGCACCCTGCGTTCTTGCCCCTGGCATGCTAGCTTCCTGAAGCATTGCACCACTTGCCTGTTCCCTCACTCGTGTCACGCCTCGACTCCCCCTCTGCAGCGGCATCGACATGATCAAGCTGGGCTACGTGTCGCGCGCCCTGCCGCGCGACAACCGCAACCACGTCATCCTGGGCACCCAGGCGGTGAAGCCCCGCGATTTTGCCGCGCAGGTGGGGGCTTGTTTTCTGTGCTTCTGTTGCAGCTGATGCACTGATGCGGGTCCATTGCGCGGTGTGGGTTGCAATGCCACAGCCGTGCATGGCACACGCGGGCAGACGCGGAATTCTGTTGGTAGGAGGCTCAGCATCAGTGGCGCGTGCCGGCTCAACATCTCCCGGCCTAGCAGTGGGTTGATCCAAGCTGCCCCTTCCCTCCCCAACCTTGGACCCCAGATGAACCTGAACATGGACAACTGCTGGGGCATCATCTCCGGCATTGTCAACCTGTGCATGGACAGCTGCGAGAGCGACGGTGGGTGGCATAGCTGATTGCATGTGCAGTCTTCTTCTGGCTGTTTGAAATGGAAGCCATGCATAGCTGGGGCAGCTGCGCGAGCGGTGGTGAGCAGTCCAGGCCTTAAGTCTGGGCACAGTCGCTTCAGTGTGCTGCCGGCTGTCTGCTGTCTTGAAGCACGCTGGGCTTGCGTAATGCGCCTGGTGCGAACTGCGTGCTGTGCACGCTATGCAAGCAGCTCGCGCGCGCTTTGCTTGCACGCACATCTGGCACGCATGCACAACACCTGCCTTATCATGTGCACCTCAACCACCGCGTCGGCGCCCTCCCATGCCCGACCCGGCAAGGTGGTGCATAGAGCAGCCTGCTTGCCAGGGCCCGCGGGGGGCACCCTTGCTGTGGCGACGCGGCGAGCCAGTCGCCGCGCCGCCCGGTGCACCCCGCGGGCACACCCCCTCACTTTTTGCACTTCTAAACTGGCGTTCGCCAGCGCTGCAAACCCCTTGTGCCGGCCGTGCTCGCCCGCTCCATTCCGCTCCCCAACCCAACCATTCCACGCCGTCCTCCCACCCCTCCAAACAGGCAAGTACCTGCTGGTGCGCGACCCCAACAAGCCGCAGCTGCGCCTCTACGCCATCCCCGCTGCCGAGGAGCTTCACTATGCGGGCGAGGCGGGCGCTGGCGCCGCCGACGCCGCGGACGAGGAGTAGGGGGTGTGTGCACCCCTGGCGTCTGTGGCGTGCAGCCCAGCAGCTGCTGCTGGCAGTTGCAGCGGCGGCATGCAGTTTGCGGCCTCAGCAGTGGATGGCAGCAGCGGTGGCACGCATGACTGACCCGCTTGCCGTCACCGCTGCGATTGAACTTTGCTTGCTTTTTTCCTGCTCCCTCACTGTTTGCGTTCCTGCTCACCGATTGATGCTGGGTTCTGAATGCTCCCTCAGTTTAATGCAACCGTGCACGGTTGCGGAATCAAATCCGGGTTTTCAGGGATAAATCAAGCAGCGGTGAATGGCCGAAGACTAAGCGTCGGGTTGCCTGCCGGCCCGGCTGCCCTACTGCGCTGCACTGCTGTTGAGCGGCGAGTGGCGGTCGGCCGCGTGGATGGCCTCGATCTGCAGGTCCCAGAAGCCAGCCACGTCCATCTCCTGCAAAAAGGAGGGTGGGGAATCGGCCTTGGCAGTGCAAGTGACGCTCGCTCAGTTCAGAAGCAGTTCGAATACATTGTGAAAAAATAAACAGCACTTGATTTCTTGCACTAGCCGCTTATGCTCAAGCCCTGCCATGCTCAACGTGGCCTGCTGCCCATGCGCCTCTGTACCAGCCCCGCACAGTCCACCCAGTGTGCCAGCCCCGCACAGTTCACCCAGCTGCCCCAGTCCACGCCGCACCATGCAGACCGTGCAGTTTTTGGGCCGGGTGGACTGGTGCCAGATGTCCACCACGGTTTGCCCCGGGGACAGGGTGGAGCACGTTTCCACATCCACCCGCAGCAGCTCCGTCTGCGACATTGTTAGCAACACCCAAGGCGTCAGGAGGACTGGAACACGCTGCATGTCGCTGTGAAAGCAACGGGTCTGTTAGCCACACATGCCCAGCTGTGCAGCGGGTGCGGGAGTAAGCAGTTAACAGTGCATGCAACAATGCGCAGCACAACCTGCAGCTCGCCTTGAAGAGCTGTGGAGCGATGACGTAGGCCACAGCACACGGGTCGTGCAGCGGCGGGTCCTCAAACTGCGAGAGTGAGCATTTCAGGCATGTTGGGGGAGTGTTGTAAGGAGGGGTGGCAAGCAGTCCATGCCATGCCATGCCGTGCCATGCCATGCAGTGCCGTGCCATGCCATGCCATGCCATGCCATGCCATGCCATGCCATACCATGCCATGCAGTGCCGTGCCATGCCATGCCATGCCATGCCATGCCATGCCATGCCATGCCATGCCATACCATGCCATGCCATGCCTCATCCCCATGCCATGCCCTGCCATGCCGTGTCATGCAACGGAACGCCAAACCATGCTGCCCCCACCTTGAACACAGACTTGTACGTTTCCGCGAAGAACATGAGCAGGTCCACCATGAGGCGCAGAAAGGGGGTGGGGCTGTTCGTCTTCACACGCTGCGGGAAGGGAGGGGAGGAGGGAAGAGGCGGGGCAGTGCACGGTGGGAGATCAGACCAGTGCAACTTGGGGGCTGCCCATCAAACATGCACGTTGTGGCACATTTCCGTGCGCTGCCGCGGCAGCACCGACATGGGCAGCGCCCGCCCACCCACCTGCAGCTGGCACATTCTGTTGCACTTCAGCGGCAGCACCAAATGGGCGGCACCCACCCACCTGCCTGCAGCTGGCACATTCTGTTGCACTTCAGCGGCAGCACCAAATGGGCGGCACCCACCCACCTGCAGCACGCTGGTGGTGGCAAGTGCAGTGTGTGTGACCTCCAGAGGCACCATGGTTAGCGGCACTCCCGACTCGAACACCATTCGCGCTGCCTCTGGGTCCGTCTGCGGGGCAGATGAGACATCAATGGTGGCGGCGGTGGTGATATGGGCAGGCATGTGTAGCAAACAGGCACGCTGAACAGCCTAGGCGGCAGGGCTGGGTGGCTGACACTGGTCGCTGCCAACCCATTCCCATATGAGCGACCACTTGCAATGGTGACTGTTAAGAAACGAGTTTGGGAGTATGCACAGACCTGAATGTTGAATTCCATCACTGGACAGCGAATGGAGGCAGGAGCAAACACGTTAAGACCGCCATGTCATGCATGCGCCCGCGGCCAGCAAGGCAGGCAATGCATTGCATGCAACGCTGCAAGTTGGCTGCACACAAACCCCAGGCGGGCGCACCTGCGCCGGTGTTGCCCACCCCCAAGCAACCGCCCATGATCACAACCTGCGGACCCATGGCAGCAGAATGCTCGACCCTAGTGCGGGAGCCGCACTTTTTTATGACTCGATAGGCATGGCAGCTCCGCTGGCACAAGCATGGAAGGCGGGTGGCACTTGCACCGGCGCATATGCATGCACGCATGCAATGCAGGGGGCCGTACATGCCCAACCAGCCAAGCATGCTCAGCAGCAGCACGCTGGGTTCTCACTGACATAGTGCTAGCATTCAGCACTGCGCTGCACCCACCTCAATCATATCTTTGATCTCTGGGTACAGCGCCAGCAGCAGGGCCACGTTAGTGAGGGCTGCTGTGGCCACAAGTGCCACCCGGGGCTGCTCTGTAACGCCGCCGCCGCTGCCGTCAGCCTGCCCACTGCCACTGCCGCCCTCTCCAGCACCGCTGACACTACCACCTGGGCCTGCTGCTGCCGTGAGCCGTTGGTGGGCTGCTGCAATGCGCTCGAACATGACTATGGGTGCCTTGCCGGGCAGCGGGCCGTGGGGCGCAGGCGGCAGCACGGGACCGCCGAGCGGGCCGTCCAGACCCGTCTCGCCGTCTGCACAGGACAAGATTTAAGCGGCAGCACGGTTCACCGATCCACGTGCAACTTGACATTGATGGATGGGGAACTATACTGATGGTGGGCTAGGTTACATGAGCAACACGACTCCCACTCCCCAACTCAACTCCCTCCGCCCTCAGCACCAACGGCTCACGAATCTCAGGGCACAGCAGCGGCGCAGGGCGCAGCAGGGGCGCGGCAGCACCCGCCACCACGTCTATGTGGGGCAGCCCCGCGGCCGCCAGCACCCGCAGCGCGTTGTCGGTCACCTGTGGGGTTTGAAGAGAGGAGTGCAGCAGGGGTGGGCGAGCGCAAATGGCGGGCGGCAGCAGTGTGCCTGATTGGGGTGCAGCAGACGTGTCCGCCAGCTATTACCAAACGCACCTTTTCCACCGTCTGGTTGCCAGCTACAGTGGAAACGCCCAGCAGGTCCAGCGCGGGGCTGTGGCCTGGCATGCCAGCAGCAGCGAGGTCACAATGGGTCACGCAGGTGCAGGCAGCGGCGGCGGCGGCGGCAGCGGCAGCGGCGGCGGCGGCGGCGGCCGCTGCAGGCACTCCGCTGCAGGCGCTCCCGATCCGTGCCTGCCATGATAATTGCAAGAGCATCGTCGTGCCCGGGATCGCAGTCAAGCCAGACGGGGCGCGCCATCCCGGTCGCGCGAGTGAAGAGCTTTGCGGCAAGGCGGACAGCAGCAGTGGCGAGCCGCGGGTATGCATGCGGCAGGCCCGATCGTGCCAATCAACGCGGTTGAGGGCTCACTTGTAGTGACGGCGCTCATGCCGCCGCCGCCGCCGCTGCCGCAGCTGTCGCCACTGCCAGCACTTTCACTTCCGTGGTTGCAGCATGGCGCCTTCTGGTGACGTTCGTCCTCCCCACAAGTTACCACACGTAGTCAGAGATGTTTTGATGTGGACATCTGAAGACCGAGCACCTGCGCATCGCTGGGCAGGCGGCGCTGGAATGGCGGCCCAGCACGCTGAAACCGCTCGCGTCCTTGGGCCTCAACCCCACCCTGCTGCACCCTCCTGCTGTAATCTGCTGCATGCAGCAAGCGACCGTGCGCTCCCTGTGTCGCCTTCGAGCGCAGCGTCCCCTCGCAGCCATGGCCGTGGTCCTCGCTCTGCAGTTGGTGCCCCTGGCCTCTGCAGCCTGGCGCTACCTTGTGCCAGCAGTCTGGGTGCTCAGGACGCACGGCTGGTTCCTGGGGCCGGCGTTGCTGGTGGCGCTGCCCACGTCCTTTGCGGACACTGAGACCCGCCAGCAGCTGCTGGGTAAGGCTGCACGCTCGGACTGGTGCAGAGCAGACGCCTCTCTGACCTGCCACCGATGCCGCCGCCGCCACCGGCGGCGGCCCACACACACGACATGCGGCAATGACACGCAGCTTCTGCTGCCTCAAACTTTGCAGGCTGCATGCAGCTGGCCTTGATGGCGACTGAGCCCTTTCTGGGCGGCTATGGCTAAGCGGCAGCAGTGGCAGGCGCTGCCGCCCTGGTGGCCCTGCTGCTGCTGGTGGCGGCGGCCGGCGCACGCAGGACCGACCTGCGCACCCAGGCCGCTGCCTACCCAGCCTTCCTGCTGCTCTCTGCCGGCTACTGGCTGCCAGCGATGGTCTCCTTCTATGCTGTGGGAATGGCCATGCTTCGCTGCCCCAGCCTGGCGCAGCTGCCGGCGGCCCTGCTCAGCCAGCCGTGCTGCCACACCTGCTGCTGTTCCTGTGGGGATGCGACCGCTGGACTGCCAGCATTGTGTTGGAGTGCCTAGTGGTGGAGATGCCTGAGAGCCGTCTGCAGGAGCTGCTTGCAGGCCTGCAGCCATGCATCCGTAATGGGAGCGACTGGCCATTTGTTGCCTGCCGCGGCCTGCTCTGCACGCTCCTGCCACCGGCGAGGCCGTCGCGGTGGCGCACGTTTCAATTGCGCCAATGGACAATCATCATTGAAGGCTGAACCGCAGAACATGCTGTGTGTTGCGGCGTGCATGAAGCATCAACTGCTGCAGTTGCACAGCATGCTTGCCATGCCACTCCCTCTTCCCTCGCGGGTGGCTCGTCCAATCGACAAACCGCTGCCCTGTTTTCTACAAGTTCACCTGTGTGTGCAAGTTTACGCGTTTTATCAGCAGTCTGGCAGTGAACATGGCATGCCGCCAGAGGCAGGCAAGTGTGCAGGCGCCTCCCCAATGCCCAGCCAATGGGCATGCCACCTTGAGTGGAGTGAGGGCGTTGCTGCGCAGGACTGTGCAGCTTGCACCCTTCAGCCATCTCCCCGCCTTTGTTGCAGTGGATCCCAACTATGTGGCATTCCGAGAACTCTGCCGTCGCAGGTTGCGCGCCGACGCTCTGTCCACCGCGCTTGCGCCTGTTGTGGCTTGCGTCCGTGAGCCTTTGCTGGCCAATTTTAAAAAGTTAGCCTGTTCTGGCTTGCATGTGTGGGCCTGCTGCCAGCTGCGTGCTCGGGTCGTCTTGCATGCCGGTCACTGAGCGCGTTGCCTTCAGCGCTCAATTGATGTCGACACGTGTTCGCAAACCCCTGCTCCGTACTTGTTGCAGTTGTTTTCCCCGACGGCCCACAGTTCTTGTACGCGCTAGCTTCAGACACCCTGGCGGTTGCACGAGCAGCGGCGGTTACAGCTTTCACTGAGGGAGCTGTCGCGCAGCTGCCCCACTTATTCACTGTTGGGCCCCGGCTTGCCTTGCACCCCCGGCTGGCCACACTACTGGGGCGCGGCATGCAGCGGCAGGAGCAGGAGCAGGCACAGCAGCAGGCACAGCAGCGGCAGGAGCAGGAGCAGGCACAGCAGCAGGCACAGCAGCGGCAGGAGCAGGAGCAGGCACAGCAGCAGGCACAGCAGCAGCCACAGCATCCGCTGGCCACAGCAGCAGCGCTGGCTGCCGCTTCGCTGGCGCTCCTGCTGTGCCGCGCGTCCCTGGCGGCCGTTTGCTGGCTGTGCGGCGCGGGCAAGCTGCGCTTTATTATGCTGATGGCTGCTCAGCTTGCGGGCCCTGTGGTGCACTCACTGGTGCTGGATGGCTGACACGATCGCCTTGCCATGGCGCTGTGTGTGCTTTGCGCTGCTTTGATCGCTGCGATCACCCCAGATGACGCCTCCTTTGGGGGCTGCGCCTTTACAACACTGTTCTTCCAGGCCTTCACAGGTGGGCTGGTGCAGCCGCGCTTTCGCAGCCAGCCGTGACCTAAGAATCTGTCCAGGATGTCGGTGCGTGTGCGAGACCGAGCTGCTGCTGGGTTGCAGGGCCTCTACCCGCGTGTGCCCAACTCCCCTGCTGTGCAGGCGTCCTCGTGATGCTGGACTGGCTGGTGTCTCCCCGAAGCATGGCAGATCCAGCTGCCTCAAACACCATGGCGGCGTTTGTCATGCTGTGTGGGTCGCTGTGGCTGACTCTGGGCGTCCTGTTCCTTGCCTACGGTGCCGCCAGCCGCCAGCGCAGCACAACAGCCGGCCAGCCCGCGCCTGGCATCGATGCCCGCCTGCCAGCCTGGTTGGCCCATTCAGCATACGCCCTCAGCTCAGTCTTCTTCTGGGCAGCGGCAGCCAACACTGTGTGGCGCGTCGCAGCCGCGTTCGGCAGCTGCCCCACCTGGCGCCAGCTGCCGGCAGCACTGCTGCTCAACTCAGCCACCCTGCCCTTCACAGTCCTGCTGGCCCTCTCACTGGAGCCTTGGTTCTTTCAGAGCAGTCTTGACACACTGGTGTCACAGGGCGGGCTGCGCCTGCTGCTCGACATTCATGACAACCTTCTGCCTGAGTTGGTCACTGCCGGCTGGTGGCCGCTGGAGATGACCCGCGCCTGCCTGGAGCTGGGGGTTGCTGCGGTGAGGGATGCGTCACTGTGCCGTGCCTTACTTCACAGCGCTGTTAGGTCTTGCTTCCTGCTGACATCCCTGGTGACTGCGCTGTGTGCTGTGAACCCCGCCTGCCACCAAGGCGCGCCGTCCCCCTGCCTGTCCAACTCCGCAGCTTTCTGGCCAGTCACACGTCCTCCCTGCCGACCAGCCGCCCCTGGAGGCGCCATTTTCCTTGCGGCTGCAAGAGCGCCAGCATGAGCTCGTCCCAGCACGCACTCACATGCAGGCTGCACGGCGGGAGGCAGCAATGCGTAGTTTGGAGAGCATGCGTCGCAGCCGTTTGAGCACAGCCATCAGCTACACCTGTCACCTGTGCCCCCTTCTTTATGGTGGCGGGTGAGTGAGGGGGTTGAGCAGTCAATACTGTGCTGCGTCATCTGTTCGAGCTTCTTTCCCGGGCACTGGGCGCGCTGCTATAATGCCCATTAGATCGGGGGTCGGAAGCGGCATCCGCCCAGAATAACGAGCCACTCCCGAGCTCTGACCGTCCATCTATCCTGCAGTCATGCTGGTTCAGTTCGTCACGGCATTTTTGAGCCAGCTGTTGAGTGCTGTTGGGGTGCGCATGGCTCCTGCACAGCCTGGTGCCCACGCCTTGGACGCAGCACAGCATGCGGGGTCACGGGCACAGCCACGGGCCCGGCAGGCTGCCGCGGCAGGCCCCACTGCAAGCTCAGCCCGAACGCCGCGCCAGCCAGAGGCCGCTCATGCCCTTCCTGGCATTCCACCTGCATCGGAGCTGCCGCCTACGCCCCGTGGCCATGAGCCCTCCATCCCGCTGCACCCGCCACACCCACCGCCCACTTAGCGCGTCCGGCAGCAGTGGATGCTGCAGCAGGACTATCTTCCAGCAACCCCTGCCCTCCCCGCGCCTGCACCAACTGCGGCGCCACCCAGCGCCCCGACGGCGGCCGCCTGCGCAAGTGCGCCCGGTGCCAGCGCGCCCGCTATTGCAGCCAGGAATGCATGGCTGCGCACTGGCCCACCCACCGCCGCGAGTGCGCTGCAGCTTGAGGCGGCGGCCGAGTGAGCTGTGGAACAGGCAGCCAAGTGAGCTGTCCTTCCTGTTATTTTTACTGTCATTATGTTCCATTACCATTCTAGCTCAGCTGCCGCTGTTGCCCGCTGCACAGCCCATGCACCGCGCAAAAGCATTGCTAGCCATTCCCCGCCTTTCAACTGCCATGGCCTGCCGCCTGTTACAGACACTACTGCTGCGATTGTGCGGTGAGCTTCAATCTCAGACACAACGATGGGCTTCTGAGCGTCAGCACAGTGGCCACAAGGCAGCCCAAGGGCAATGGGAAGCTTGGGGGCACTTTTCAGGTCAGGAATCAGGCTAGGGAAAACAGATCTCCAAATCAGGTTGAGGTCGGGCGGCTGCTCACTTGCCGCCCCTGCGCTTCCGCGGCGGCTGCTTCTGCTGCGGCTTGCTCTTGCCCTGCTTCCCCTTGCCCTTGGCTGTTGCCCGAGGCTTGGCCGCTGCTGCTGCTTTGCCTTTGGCCGGCTGCTTGCCCTTGCCCTTGGCAGCCCCCGCCGCCGTGCGCCCTTTGGCCGCTGGGCGGCTCTTGCCTGCCGGCTTGGCCTTGGCGCGCGGCTGGCAGCTGCTGCCTGCGCCCGCGCTGCCGCCGCCACCAGCCGGCTGCTGCTGCTGCTGCTGCTGCTGCTCTTCGTTGTCCTCATGTTCCTCCTCGCTGGGCACATAGTATCCTCCCCAGCCGCCGCTGCCGCCCTTGCTGTCCCACCCGCCGCCGCCGCCCTTGCTGTGCCAGCTGCTGCCGCCGTCCACACTTTCCCCGCTGCCGTCGCCCTCCCACTCTTCCTCGCTGCCGTCGGAATCAGGCAGCCCGCTGCCGCCAAGCTCTGCCGCCATGTTGACTATCAGAACGCCCGGCAGGCGCTCGTGCATGTAGCGCAGCAGGCGAACCGGGTAGGAGTACGGGTCTGCGGCAGGAAGGGGGCAGCAGTTGGCAGGCTGTCAAGCAGGATTCAGAAGAAGTAGGGGAAGGGTTAGCTCACAACAGCACTGACGCACGCCAGTTTGTTTTGAGGGCCCACTGGATGGAGTCCAGCTCACGAAGAGGCAGCTGAACTTCGCAGATGTTTGCGGTCAGTTACGCTGCCGCCCACTGGACTCGTGATGGGGGTGCCAGAGCAAGCCTGCCAACAAACAAACGCCACACGCCCAGCCACAGCCGCTCCATGCCCCAACCTGGCACTCACTCCAGCTCTCGTCATTGTTTATGTGCAGCTCCTGCAGCGCCGCCATCTTGACCAGTATATCATCCACATCCCTCTTCGTGATGTCCATGTGGTAACAAAGGTTCATGGAGAGGTAGCGGCAGCGGGTGGCGGCGGCTAGCGCACGCGGCAGCCGCTCAAAGTCCTGACTGTCCAGGACCAGGGTCTCCAGGCCTGCGAACACGGGGCAGGTGATGGTAAGCATACGGTAATTGGTGTTGATCAACCAAATGCGTGGCAGCCCTAGAGCAGGGTTTCCAACCGGAGTGCAACACCCGCAGGCAGATGGCCGAGGGCACACCTGTGGGCACGTTGGGTGCGGGACTGTGCACCATGCACAAGTTGTTGAGTGTCACCGCAGCTCACACAACAAACCAGGGTAAACCGTCTGCCCCTGCGCCGCCCACAACCAGTCAATGGACATGCCAACGTTTTAGTCCCCTGGCCGACGTGTTAGTCTCCTGGCCGACGTGTTAGTCTCCTGGCCGGGGCTACCCCAAACAACCTGGACATGCCCCACCAGCCTGTTCCAAACCCAGCTGTTCGCAGCAGCCACAGCACCACCAAAACAAAATCAACTCACTCTCCAGGTAGGGCCCCATCGGCAGCTGCTCCGGGAGGCACGATCCATCCAGGTCCAGGAATCGCAAGCCGCTGCGCTGCACGATGCAGGCAGGCAGGCAACCTGCGGGCAACGGCGCAGCCAGTTCTAGCCGCTCCAGCCGCGGCATCTGGGCCATCAGAGCTGCAAGCACCGGCTCAACAGCTGCCTTGCGGGCTAGGTCGGCGGCGGAGCCGTCTGGTGGCAGCTGCCGCCGCCCAAACATTGAGAAGTACTCTTGAGCCTCTGCTGCTGAGTGGCCATCTGGCAGGAAGTGCGGCGACTTGACTGTCAGCTCGTTCAGGCCGTGCAGCAGGGGGCAGTCGCCGCACTGCGCCGGCGTGAACCGGCATTCCTCAAGCTCCAATGCGCCGAGGCCAATGCCACATGGGGGTAGCAGCCGCTGGAGCAGCTGCTGCAGCGTGCGGCCGGATGGCAGCGAAGCGCTGTGCAGCGTTAGGCGGCCCTGCGGCTGGCCGCTGGGCGGCTGCACCGCCCCACGGCGCGAGTCGTCAGCATCCATGAGGCGGCGCCACATGGGCAGGCCGCCGCCCGCCCCCCTCTCCTCTTGATAGCTGCACAATGAGAGCAGCACATCGCCGACCTGCAAGTGGGAGGTCCGAGGGTGGCAGCAGGAATGGGGTGTGGGGATCTGGAGATGCAAACTTACGAGCCGGAAGAGTCAACGGGCAAAGCAGCTCCCGGTTGCCACCCGATGCAAGCAGCGCAGGCCAATCTGCCCCACAGAGACAGGCCAACCTCAGCAACCTGCGACCATGCGCTGCAGACCCCCCTGTAAAGTTGCAGCGCACCTGGCAGCGGCGGCGGCAGAGCTCAAAGCCGTACGAGTAGGTGCGCAGGTGGGGGAGGTCGGTGGGCGCCGGCAGCTGCAAGTTCTCCCGGCCCTGCCCCTCCCCACCGCCCTCCGACAGCTGCAGCTGTTCCAGCAGCGGCAGGCGCTGCGGCAGCTCCAGCAGACGCTGAGCTGGCAGCCAGCCGCGCAGCGGGCACAGGGTGAGGGAGGTGAGGCCTGACAATGCCAGGCAGCTGTCCACCACATCCTCTCCCAGCTGCGTCACATGCAGATACAGCTGTTTCAGGCCAGTGAGGCGGGCCAGGGCTGCCGCCGCCGCCTTGGGCAGCACTTCCACACGCAGCTGCGTGCATGGCGCGGGATGGAACAGGTACGGCGTAAGTGGGTGTCACCGCAGCGGTATTTCAACAGTACTGCGGGGGTGTTCAAGCAGCCACCACCGCTGGCATCTATCATCCCAGCCACAGCCCAGCCCAGCATGGCAAGGCATTCTGTGACCAATCACGCATTCATAGCAGTTCATGCTCCCTTGCACACCTGTAGCGCGGTCAGGCCGCGGAAGCGGCTCAGGGCAACCGAGGTGGCGGCCGGCAGCACCAATTCCTTCTGCTTGCTCACAGAACCGTCCATCAAAGTGTCCAGTGTGAGCCCCTCCAGGCCAGCTGGCAGCGTCTGCAGCACCTGCTGCAGCTTCCAGCCGCCGCGGCGCTCTGCCTGGTCTCGGAACAGGCTGTGAGCGTAGGGCAGGTGGGCCCGGGTCACCAGGTGCGCTGTGCGCTCCAGCTCGCGCCGCCGCGCCGCAAACGCTGCAGCCACCTGCTCAGGGCTGGCGCCATCCCACCACTCTGCTACAGCCTCGGCTACTGCTTCTGCCTCAGTCTCTGACAGACTGCCCTCACTGGCAGGCTGCCAGTCCTCCTCGCCACCGTGCCAAAGCCTGTCCAGGCGCAGGGCGGCCTCCGGCGGCGGCACGGGCCGCAGCACGAAGTCGCGCCACACCGCCGGCTCGGAGTACCAGACGCGGCGCCAGCGCCGGCTGACCGCGCTGATGTTTGGCCTGTGCAGGGGTGGCGGGCGCGGAGAGTGAGCAGCAAGGCAGGCGGGAGCGCAAGGGCAGGGGCGCCGGGCGGTGGGCGGCGGGGTGACGGCAACGAAGCAAGAGGCTCCTGCTGTCCTTGTCCGCGGTGCGCAAGCTCTGGGGGTCTGCGAACACACACAGGCAGCCCTGCCACGGCGTGCAAGCGAGCCAGGGCTTGGGTGCAGGGCGGGCTCGAGCGCACCCGCAGCTGTCCCCCGCCAAGCTGAGGATGAGTCCCAGCACCGAGTCGGGCAGTTCATCCAGCTGGGTGGTCGGGCCGGAAGCCCGGCGCCCCGGCTTGGTCGCCGCCTTCTGGCCCCTGGGCGCGGGCATGGTGGGTCGCGGTGAGGTGGGTATGCGACCGCAGGTGAAATCTGGCGGCCTGCGGTCTTGTTCGAGGCTGCGGCGGGGCCGGCGGGGGCAGCGCGCCCAGCACCGCCCAGGCTAGGACCAGTCGGCCGGGCCCTTCATCATGCTGCTGCGTCATCTTACATCCTGTACACACCAACAGCAAGCTACTGTGTCATCTTACACTCTGTACACACCATGCAGCAACGAGAGCAGCATGCTCCTTACGAGCCCCCGACTGGATCCAACCGGCAGTCGAGCGTGGGCTCAGCCTGGTCTAGCTGCCGCGCCGCTGTGCCCCGCGGCCGCCGTGGCGCCCGCTGCGGCAGCACATCCCCAGCTGGCCCTGACTGCTGCTGTGCTGGCTGCTGTTGCTGCTGGGCCCGCGGCGCGTCCACATCCATAGGGGCGCCAGCACCCACATCGTCTCCGCCCTGCTGCTGCTGCTGCTGCTCCCCTGCCGTCGCCGCATGCCGCCGCCGCGCTTCCTGCTGCTCCTGCCGCCGCGCACGCCGCGCCGCCTGCCCCACTAACGGCAGCGCCCCTGCAGCTGCCCCGCCCGCTGCACTGCCAGCACCCAGAGGGATGGTGTACTGCTGGTCTAGGCCCAGGTAGCTGTCGCAGATGAGCAGGAGGTCAACTGATTCCAGCGGCCGCCCGCCGGGTGTGTAGGCAGGGAAGGTCAGCCTGGGGGGAGAGGACATTGAGGCAAGCTTTCAGCAAGACAGACATGCGACAGTGCAATGACATCCGACACGGCCGGATGCTGTGATGCCAGATGCAGGTCTGCACTGCTACCCAGCAGCGGCCGGCATGATTGCCAGATTGTGCCACCCATAAATCCTGCCTGCCTTCCCAACTCACTTGGTGGTGGTGCGCTGCCCAAAGGAGACTCGCTTGATGGCGAACAGCTCGCCACTGTCGGTGTCGCCCGCCACCAGCCACCAGCCCTCCTCCTTGACCTGCACACAGGGAGCAGTTTTAGGTTGGGGGATGTGTTGGGTGTTCGATGCAAACGGCTCGGTTAGCAAGCAGCCACCAGCCCTGCTCCTTGACCTGCAGGGCGAGGCACAAATGCGGGACACACTTCGCTGGGTTTGCTGCTGTAATGATACATCAGTCGCAGCCAGTCTTGGCGGGCAATGGCTAGCCGTGCACAGCTCAGGCAGGCAGCACCCGTCCTGCTGCCCTGCGGCAAGAGGCCAGCACGCAACAGGCCAGCCAACCCGCCTTGGGGAACTGCAGCTGGCTGGCTGGCTGCTGGTGCCCCCCTGGGCTTGACGATACCCAGCCGCCCCACTCAATCCACGCCCAGGCGTACTCCTTCTTTCTTTCTTTCTTTCGTTTGCCCACCTTGGGGAAGCGCGGAGCGTAGACGCGCGGCGGGCTCTGCCGGCTGCCGCCCTTGCCCGCCAGCCGCTGCAGCTCCACCTCTACGATGTAGCTGGTCGTGCTGCCGCCGCCGCCCCTGCTGCTGGCCTCGTCCTCAGCCGCCCGCTGCACCAGGGCCGGCGGCTGCCAGCTCACGCCCACAACCGGCAGCCGCTCGCAGACCGCTAACACGTCCCGTGCCTCTCGCTGGCCCACTGCCGCCTCTATTGCCCCCGCCGCAGCCTGCTTGGCCTTGCCGCCCGCCCGCAGCGCCTGCAGCAGCTGCGGAAGGTGGGCCAAGCCCGCGGCTGCGAGCTGTGCGGCTGCAGCCTCACTAAAGTGCGGCAGCGTGAGCAGGCTGCTGTCGTCGTACCAGCGACCCTGCGGTAAGAGGACAGTTGGGCGGTGCGGCGCTCAGCTTGCTTATATCGCAGGTGCATGCGCTGGTGGGGGCACACCAAAGCACGCGGGCGCAGCGGCGGTGGGCAGCCCCAGGCAGACTAAGCGTTCCAGCTCAAAAGACTCCCCAGGCCGCCACAGCGTTCCAGCTCAAAAGTCACCCCCAGGCACCCAAAGCGATCAAACCCAAACGACTCCCCCAGGCAGCACACGGCCCACCTGCATCAAGCGCTCTGCACCAAGCAGTGCCTGCGCTTGCAAGGCCAGAAATCACCCACACAAAACCGCAGCGCAAGCCCAGCCCACCTGCATCAGGCTCTGCACCAACGTCATGGCCGCTAGCGCTGTGTCCAGCCAGCCCGCGTCCGAGGAAATGTCCACCAGCGACTGCACAGTGACAGCAGGATAGGGAGCAGTGTTGAAATGCTTTGCCATTGGCTGGTTGCCATCGGCGGGAGGGAGTGTTTGCAACCAGCTCGAAACGCTCTGAAACTCAGGATGCAGCCCAGCACCACATGATGTGCCCCGACATTCAGTGTCAAGGGCAACCTCAGTCAGTGTAAAGGATGCTCTCAGTCCGACTCGCCTGCAGGATGCGCAGGCTGTTGTCCAGCACGCCCTTGGTGTCTGTGATGTAGTCTGAGATGGGCAGCGCCAGGCGGCCCAGGTGCGCCTGCAGCAGCAGGTTGGCCTTGGTGTGGGGGTCGTCTGCGGGGGCAGACGGGAGCAGGAGTGGGAATGGCTATGGGAAGAGAATGCAACACTCAGTATGGTTGGGGCAGTGTCTGACAGCAGCAGGCTGGCCTTGGTGTGGGGGTCGTCTGCAGGGGCAGACGGACATGGGAGTGGGAAGGGGAAGGGGAGCGGGAAGGGGAGCGGAAGGGGAAGTGAGTGCGACACTGAGCACGGTTGAGCAACCACATTCCGCGCCCACCGCCCACCGCAAACCGCAAACCTCACTGTGAGCCCCAGCTGCCACAATCGAGCCAAGCCTCGTACCCAGGTGCAGCCGGAACTCGCCCTGGCCAAGGCGGAAACCCCAGCTGGAAACAGCTGGAAACAGTAGTTACTACACAAACCAATAAACACCCACCTGCCGTGCGCGAGTCTGTGTGCCAGCGCACCGACTGGTTGAGCACCACGTTCAGTTTGTCTTCGTTGTGCCGCACAGGCAGTTCGTCGTACTCAGCGGCCGCGCACAGCACGGGCAGCAGGGACTGCATTGCATGGTCACAGTGGGCGCAGGAAGGCGCAGGGAGGCGCTGTCGGGCTGAGAAACAAACAAGGAGTTGCGGCAGCTCTGCTGGGTTGGTCGACACAACAAGCTCACCTGCAGGTCCATGCCCCGTCCCAGCGCTGAAGAAGGACGATTGTTGTACCACCCACCCACCCACCAGCCAAACAATGCAGCCTGAGTAGAAACCGCACCTGCACGTCCATGCCCGGTCCCAGGGCCTGGGCAAAGGTGGCCATGGTCTGGTGGCGCATGTAATAGAAGGAGGCGATGCGTCCCATGGCCAGCGACTGCACAGCGCCCGTCTCCTCATCCACCTGTAGCAACACAGTTGGGGTGTGCACAGGGAGGCAGCTGAATTCCCAGAGGCAGAACAGCCGCCGCAGTTGCGCCGCTCCAACCGCACCAACCGCGCATTATCATGCATACTGCCCTGCTGCACCAGCTGCGCCTGCTGTCCCTGCTGCCCCTGCTGCCCCTGCTGTGCCTGCTCACCTCCAGGCAGCCCGCGTATTGCAGCTCTGCCAGCACGCCCTGCAGGCACAGCAGGCACAGCACGGCACAGCAGGGTGAGGAGACTGTTCCCTGCCCAGACCTGCCAACAGGCTACCGCGCACGCAGGTTGCCTGGGGCTGCGGCGGCGCCACAGGGGGCGCCGCTGCTCGCCAGCCAGGCAGGCTGCCCTGGGTTAGCGGCACGGCTCAACCCTCCATGCTAGCTCGCCTGGACCATGGCGGACAGATAGGCAGACACCGCCTCAGCATCGGTGCTCTCCAAATCGTAGTAGCTGGGGTTCTGCAGCAGGCGCCTGCAAGCCAAGGAACGGAGACACACAGTGTATCGCACCCGCCACTGGGCGCCGATCGGCGAGCGGCGCCACACGCACGCAGGTTGGAGCGCGGCAGGCACATGTGCGCCAGAGATGTGACGGCAGGTGCTGCAACTGGCGCACTAAATCGACTGATCAGGCAAGAAAACATTGGCTAGCTCCAACTGCGAAAGCCACCTGCATCCGGTGGGCTCCTGAGTTGACCAGGAAAGCAACAGGGAGTGACAGATAAGCATGCAAACATGCTTGCCTGATGAAGAAGGTCCAGGTGAGGTAGTCCACCGCATCCTGCTGGCTCTTGATGGTGCCTGTGAAGGTTGGTTAATTAAAGTGTCGAAGGCGGCGAGCTCAGCTTGTGGTGCACGTGGGGATTCACCCATCGACCCCCGCTCGCTGGTCTGCGCCGCCCTGCCAGCCCACTTACCCCCGCGCACCCCTGGCGGCTGCTGGTGCAGTCGCTCACCCGCCACCACCTCTGACAGAAATGGTATGCCACCTGCTCCTGCACAGCTCCTCATCCAAACAGCAAAGAACACGAAAGAACGAAGCGGGTGCAGCACACCCGCCACCTGCTCCTGCACAGCTCCTCATCCAAACAGCAAAGGAATCGAAGCGTGCGCAACTCACCTGCCACCACCTCGGCGTTGAAGTGGTCGGCCAGCTGCTCCGGCAGGCTCGACTCCACGGGGAAGGGCTCGTACAAAAATTTCTTGTAGAACGACTTCTTGGGCTCGTGCACCTGCCCAGGTTGGCAGGCAAAAAACAGAACGCAAGACGACGTTGAGGTGAAGCACGGAAAGAGCGAACGACGACGCCCAAGGGCGTGGATTAGGGAGGCAGGCGGGGAAGATGGCCAGGGGCCGGGCCCTCCCGCTGCCACCTGTGCACGATGAGGTAAGATGTCAGGCTGCTGCAGCACTGTCTGTTCTTGCTTGCAACAGCAGGGCAACAGCGCGGCACCGATGGCGGTGCGCCGGGCCAAACAACCTTCTGGCACTGATACCCGCATGTGGGTCTCAATACCTTTTCGCCTCAGCAAGCACATCGCAACTGCCTGCTCCGCCCGCCACCCACCGTGTGGGCAGCCATGCCGTGCCGCCCCTAGCATGCAACACATGTGGTCGTGCACACTGACGCGGCTTAATGCAACCACCTGCCCCACCCGCCACCCACCATGATGACGGCCACGCCGTGCCGGTCGAACTGGGGACGCCCTGCGCGCCCCATCATCTGCAGCACGTCGGTGATGGGGTAGTCCACGTACCGTCTGCAGGCAGAGGTACACAGTATTGGGATTCAGTTGCGATCAGTGTTGGACCTGAAAACTATGTTTGCACGTGCAGTGGTTGCCCGGCATATCAATCAACCGCGCACTGAAGTGTTTGAAGCTTGTCATGTTCCGGCCTTGTTGCAAACACAACACCACGGCAACCCCACTCACTTGGTGGGCGCATCGTAGAACTCGGTGCCCTTGATGATGACCAGGTGGGCGGGGGTGTTGACGCCCCAGGCTAGAGTGGAAGTGGCCACCAGCACCTGCAACGTGTGGTTGTTTGAATATGGTGAATATGTGTGTTGGTCAGAGGCGGCCCACCCGCCTTCATCTGCCACAACTTGTGCTGGCTGGTGTGTTGGTCAGAGGCGACAGCTGCAAACAAAAGCTGTTGGGGGTGTTGACACCCCAGGTAAGTGTAGAAGGGGCCACCAGCACCTGCTCACATGGGCCAAATCCAGGCAGAGGAGAGTTGGGATGCAGGCAACACCGTGGCTGCTGCAGGGCCAGGCTTCTGCCCGGCGGTGCCCCGCAAACCAGGAAGCCCCGAAAGTGGAACAATGAAATGGGGAGTGGAAGGTACCGTCTGAGCCAGCTCACCTGAATCTTTCCCCTCCACAATATGTCGTACAGCTGCTCCTCGGTTTCCCGGTCGCCGCCAGGGCAGGCGATTCGCAGGCCGAAGCTTAGCTCAGCGACTGCATCCCCACTCGCCTGGATCTTCCCTTAAACATACAGCCGCTCCATGAGCTCACGGTCGCTGTCGGTCACCTTGCCCAAGCTGTGGCGTTCCAAGAACCAGCAACCAAAAATGCTTGCCTGGATCTTGCCCTCAACGAGCTCGCGGCCGCTGTCGGGCAGGCGACTCACAAGCACACCGTCTTAGCCAAGCCACTGCACATCAACTCGCCTGGATCTTCCCCTCCACGTACAGCCGTTCCACGAGCTCGCGGTCGCTGTCGGGCAGGCCGGCGTGGTGCAGGCCGATGCCAAACTGCAGCGTGTGCCGCAGCGAGGTATCCTTGATCAGCGCCAGGTGCTGCTCCAGCTCGTGATCTGCAGATGGTAGAGGAGTTGCAGCAGAAAGGAGTGGTGCACTGCAACGAAATGTAGTGCCGCAGCGAGGCATCCTTGATCAGAGCCAGGTGCTGCTCCAGCTCGTGGTCTGCAGGAGGAGGGGACATTGCAGCAAAAAGGAGTGGTGCACTGCAACGCAATTGGTGCTGCAACGAGGCGTCCTTAATCACGGCCAGGTGCTGCTCCAGCTCGTGGTCTGCACATGAGGAACGAGTGCGTGCCAGGCAACATCAGTCCTGGTGAGGGTGCTGTGGAATGCACAAACTTTGGCCAAGCAGTGCACGTGGGCGCACATGCTGCTGGCGCACATGCTGCACTTGTTTCGGAACACGCATCCAATGGCAAGCCCCCCACGCACTCCACCCACCCGTCATGTGCAGGAACGCGCGGGGGTCCGCTTCTCATGCGACTCTCCTTAGCCAACGCCATGCCACATCTGCACACCAACAACTCCACCCACCCGTCATGTGCAGGAAGGCGCGGGGGCGGTCGTCCGCTGCGGCATAGGCTAGCAGGTCCAGCGCCGTCAGCCGCGTCTGGCGGCGCGACGACACAAAGATGAGCACCTGGGCAAGGGGTGGGTTGGCGGCAGGAGAGCGGCTGGGGTGAGAATCAGTGCCTATGGCGCTTGGATCCCGGCGAGTCCTGCTCAGTTGCTGCAGATAGAAACGGCGATCGTCAAATGGCAGACCACTATGTGGCCCAAGCGGCGCAGCCCCTTCGACTGGCTTGATGGCTGAGTGATAATAGGATGGCAGCCGAGCTGCCCTATGAAAGCAGAAAGTTCAATACTGTGATGAACAGTGTAGCATTCCTTACCGGCTTGATGGGGGAGTGCGTCTGGATGGCAGCGTAGGCCGGCTTGTTCATTGTAGCCATGCGGGGGCAGTAGAACTTGCCGGGGTAGCCCTGTACGCGAGTCAGCCCAAGGAATGAATGTCATGAATGTTACAAGTTGAGCACAATGGATCGACAGCTGTAACATGCGGGTGCTGTGGAGCTGGGCGCAGCACAGCAGGCCCAGCACAGCACACCTGGATGTGGCACTCCAGTGGCACCGGCCGCACGCTGGGTTTGAAGTTGAACAGGCCCTGCGCAGGAGAGGCCACCAAAACGTGACCATCGAAGCAGCGCCTCACCGCTGCGTGCCCATTTGCCAGGTGCAACACATGTCACCAGCCAGCCCACATCAAGTTGTGCACGGGCGCCTGTTGTGGCGGTGCTGAGCCACATGACAGACTGGGGGAACAGCCACACTCACCGGCCCGGTGATGCCCAGCCAGTCTGCCAGGTCCTGTGCGTTGGCCAGCGCGGTGGACAGCCCCACAAACCGGATGTTGCGCGCCGTCTGCGGCGGGTGGAAGCAGTGGGCGTAAAGCAGCAGAGAGCATGTGCGGCTGCGGCGCTCCAGCCTTGCAAGCCGTGGGAGGGAGCTGTGGGGCGCAACGCTGAACAGCTGCCATGGCGTGTGCCCAAGAACCAATGCCAGCCAGCCTGCAGCCTGCGCACACACAGTCTGCATTCAGGACCCTCCAGGACCCTGACTGCACGCACCTGTGCCGCGATGTAGCGCATGCGGCTGACGATGACCTCCAGGATGGGCCCTCGGTCCGCGCCCAGCAGGTGGATCTCGTCGATGATGAGCAGGCCGACCTGAGCAGTTGAAACATTGATGCAGGAGAGAAGATGGTTCAGAAGTCTGATTCGGAGCCTGGCATGTTAACAGTAAGCGGGCGATGATGATGAGGCCGACCTGCGTTGTGATAAGAGCACGTGAAAGCAGCTCACGTACCAAGCCAAGCAGAAGCAGGGTCGGCGCCCAGCAGGTGAGCCCAGCAGGTGATCCCCTTCGATGATCAGCAGCGGAACCTGTGGGGAGATTTTGTATGCCAACTGGATGATCGGCAATGCGCACCGCATCAAGTGGCTGACTATCCTACCTTGCGGACGTAGGAGCGGGACTGCCAGTTGCGGGAGATGCCGTCCCACTTCTCGGGCGTGCACACAATGACGTCAGCCGCCAGCAGCGCGTGCTGCGCGCAGGGAGGGCAGGAAAGCAACACCAATCGCTGGACACGGGCAGCCGCAGCTCTATCTGGCGGTGTCCGCAGCACCCCGCAGCCTCATCTGGCCGCGTTCTGTGGTGAAGTCAAATTTGAAAGAAGCCAAGAACCACGGGGAGCCACACGGAGAGAGTGCCTGCCGTAAGAAACCTTTGTATTATCAAGCGAGCAGGCCTCACCATGTCGGGCGTGTAGTCGCCCGTCAGCTCCACCATGCGCTTGCCCAGCGTGCGGCAGAAGCCCTGGCCCCAGTCCTTGATGCGCTCCCGCACCAGGGCCTTGAGCGGCGCAATGTAAATGACCTGCCGGGCAGAGTGAGTATGACACAAATACAATTTAGTGAGGGAGAGTGAGCTGGTGGCACCAGAGGCGGCTTCAGCACACCAGGCGCAGCATAAATGCCGCCCATTCAAACGATGCACGCACCTTCTGCCCGGGGTGCTCGCTGAACAGGCGCAGCATGCACAGCTCCGCTGAAATGGTCTTTCCGGAGCCGGTGGGCGCGCCCAGCAGCACCGGGTGGTCAGAGTGGTACAGCGTGTGGAAGGCCTGCACGCGTGGAGTGCAACAGATGGCTTGAGCAGCACGAGTTGCAGTGTGAGTGGTACAGCGTGTGGAAGGCCTGCACGCGTGGAGTGCAACAGATGGCTTGAGCAGCACGAGTTGCAGTGTGAGTGGTACAGCGTGTGGAAGGCCTGCACACGTGGAGTGCAACAGATGGCCTGGCTTGAGGGTCAAATGTTGCAACGCGGCGCTGCCGCCCAATGCCTCGGCTGCAATTCACGGCACGTGGCGCCGCTGGGAGTCAATGCGCACCCGATACTCAATGCCCGATCAGCCCTTAGCACAGCAGCGCAGGAACCCCCCACCCACCTGCGTCTGTATTGGGTTGAAGTGGCTGAAGCGGTACAGCGACTCGTACAGCGGGTTGCCCAGCGCGCTCAGCGGCAGCGGCTCCAAATCTAGCAGCTCTGCGTGGCACATAAGGTGAACAAGGCTCAGCGAAACTCATCGAACCCGATGTATGGAACCCCAAACTAAGCCGTGCGAGGTAGAGTGGCTGCAGCAGCGGCTCCAAGTCCTTAGCAGCTCTACGGTAACAGCTGGTTAGCAAGTTTGGCAAACGGTTTGTTGTTGTTGGGCACGAGGGACCATGCTATTTACGAGCTGGTCCCAAGGCACACCGCGATCTGCTGCGGCCGCCGCAACCTGTACCGCGATCTGCTGCGGCCGCCGCAACCTGTACGGCGATCTGCTGCGGCCGCCGCAACCTGTACGGCGATCGGCAGCAGCCGGAGGGCTGCACTGCCCGAGGTGATTCCGGCGGAGCCAGCAGGTCAACCGCATGGGCAGCGAACTGATGCTCCCAGCCTTGCCTGTGTGGGGCGGGTGCCGCTCCGGCAGGATGAGCCCCTTGAAGCTGACCGCCAGCAGAGCCTCCGCTCCCAGCCACTGCATGTGCGGCAAGCCGGGCAGGCAGGGGGGAGTGCATCACAATGTGAATGGTGCAGCAGGGTGAGCTCTTGCAGCTGGCAGCCCGCAGGCTTGAGCGCCCAGCCACTGCAGTTAGGTGACTCCTGATGGAGCAGACACGATTCCAATGGTCGAGAGGATGCCGGGCTGAGTGTGGCTGTACTGTTGGGCAGCACAGCTGGGCTAGCCGGCATTATCGCAATGACCCAATGTACATTGCCTGATGTAGCCCTGGCTGGGCAGCCAGGCAAAGCGTGCGCCGCATAGCCTGGCAAACACGTGATGACCCAAAACTCACCTGGTCGGAGACGATGCGGATGTAGTACTGGCTGGGCAGCGGCTCGAAGATGGGCACCGTGAAGGCCAGGCGCTGCTCCCCCTCCCGCATCATTTTCTTAGTCAGGATCCACGTCTCTGTTTCGATGGAAGCGGGGGGTGAAAGCAGTGGTGAGATGGTGCCAGGACGAGTGCTGGTGAGCGAGAAGGGCCCAAGGCAGGTGCTTGAGGAGGGGCACGTCTCTGGAAGGGCAGAGTGCGTGCCTGCTTGAAGCTGTGCTGTCCAGCTCCAGTGCAGACAACATGAGAAGTGCAGCACGCACCAGAGTGGTAGATGTGCTCGTTGGCGGAGTCTTCCACCCACACCAGCCACTTGAGCGCGTTGCCGTGCACGCTGCGGCAAGGGCAGTGGCCAGGCAGTTGGCGGGACTGGAAGCGGTGCACAGGGAAGCAGAGAGCAGGCGAAGGCCGTAACCATGGCTGCCCAGTTGGGGTAAGCAGGGCGAGCAGCAGCAACCAGGGCCAGTGAGCAGGGCGACTAGAAAGGGGCAACAGCACCCCCACGACGCGCACGCAATGCCCATCTGTCCATCGAGCTGAAGGCGGGTGCGATGGTCAGCCACTGCGCTTGCAAAGCAGCTTACCGGTGATGCCCTGGAGCCGGGCAATCATGGACACGCTCTCCCCCACCCACCTGTCCTTCCAATTGAAGGCCGGGGTGATGTTCAGCGCGATGCGCAGCACGGTGCGGGTGATGGGGTGCAGGTGGGCCTCCAGCTGCGAGCAGTGAAGGCCACAGTAAAGCAGCTGAGCAGGGCATGAATTCCAGGGCGGCACGGTGTGGGCCTCCAGCTGCAGCAGGAACAGGGCGCCGAAGAGCATGTGGGACCGGTGCGGGGTTGTTTCCGCCTGGCAAGTTTGCACATGCTGCATCAACCCTCAACGGCAATCTGTGCGCGTGCACCCCACCAGAACAGCCACACAAGCAGCGTGCCTGCAGGTAGGGGAAGGACGCGACGCAGCCCGCAATCAGGTTGCCGGCGGCGGGGTGGCGCAGCACGCTGCCGATCTCGCGCGCCTCCATGTCCTGGCCAGTGAGTGGAGGGAGCATGCGGCGGGTTCTACTGCAACGACGCCGCACAGTTTCGCAGAAGGCGCAGAGGCAGCAGCAGCAGCAGCAGCAGCAGCAGCAGCAGCAGCAGCAGTTACTGTAGCAGCAGCGGCAGGCGCATCCCGCGCTGCGCCCGGACGTGCTGCATAATCAAACAGCTGCTGCACATCTCACCGCCAGCACGTCCAGGGTCAGGTTGCGGTCCTCCAGCTTGCGCAGCAGCTCGTACGACAGCTGCTGCTCAAACTGGCGCAGCGGGTGCTGGTCCGGCCACAGCCGCAGCTCAAAGGCCTGCGGGGGTCGGTGCAGAACGTGTTGAGGAAGACGTGTCCAGGCAATGCCGGGAAGGTAGATCTAGAGCTATGGGATGGGGACGAACCACAACCAGCTCGGCGTGCACGGGCTGTTGCGGGGAGTGTCCGAGCAACGAAATGGGGCGGAGCCAGAGCTATGTGATGGCGACGAGCCGCAGCCGCAGCTGGAAGCCCTTCATAGCAAGCACGCAAGTTTGTGCGAAGTCGGGATGGGGATGGGACACGAGAAGAGGCCCAGCCCCCCGCTGCCCACCTTGTTCATTGTGAGGCACGACAGCGGGAACATGCCCGCCACAAGGCCAGCCGCCACAAGGCCAGCTGTACCACAGCCAAGCCGCACAGCACACCAGCTTTGCCACAGCCAAGCCACACGGCACAACGGCTGCCCACCTTGCTCATGGTCAGGCACAGCTCGGCCGCAGAGGACCAGCCCTTGCGCAGGCAGATCTCAAAGAGGGCGCGGGCGATGCGAGGCGCGTTCTGCGCATCAGCAGGGTTGTGCAGGAGCACAGAGGTCAATATGAGCACAGCAGACCCACGTTGGGATGGCAGCCAGGCACTGCATGGCAGCTGACTGCGGCAGCGAACACTGCCACCAACACGAGAGGGCTATTCATCCAAGCTGGATACCAATTAAACCAAAAAGACCGCAACAGAAAACACACATTCCCCCACCTGCGAGACGTACATCAGGTCGGCGGTGAGGCTGAAGCTGTCCACACGCGCCCGGCTGATGTAGGACTGCGGGGGAATGGGTCAGTTGTGCGGCCAGGTACAGCGGTGCCTCTGCACATCCCAACACATCACCACAGGCTGAGGGCAGGTGTCAGTCGTGGGAACACGCGGTCAAGGCTGCGCCGTGCTGCTTCCTACGATGGCTGCCCATGCACCGCCAGCCGCCACCCCCTCTACCGCAGTGTACCAGGCTGCCCCACCTGCAGCAGCACGTTTGCCTTGCCCTGCTTGTTCTCAGCGCCGCCTTTGACCTCGTACTGGCACGCCTCCCGCACCTGCACAAAAGAAATACGTTGCGGCCGAGCTCCCCTTCGCTTGGCACCGCAGCCCCAGCCCGCAGCCACCAGGCCAGTCCAATCCGGTGGAGCAGCGGCTGCACTAACAAATCAACAGTCATTGCGCAACTGCCCCTCATGCTACTCACCAGCGTGTCCAGCTCCGGCAGCTCCTCCTCCCGCACAGCCAGGTTCTCAAACTCTGCAGAGGGGCGAGCAAGAACGGCAGGCCAAGCTTTCAGCAAACCGTGGGGGAGGCAGCAGCGATGGCAGCGGTGGCGGCGACGCAGCGGCGACAGCAGCGGCAGCAAGATGTAGAGTCAAAGCTTGCATGCACCCGAGCTATGGGCCGCCATGGGCAGCGTTGCCTGCCTCTGCTAGGCGCCCACGCAAACCAAACCCGAAATTAGTGCTTGCAACAGAACCAATTTAGCAGCTTGCTTGCCTGAGCTCTGGGCAATCATGGACAGCACATCGGCCTCAGTCATGTGCGGCTTCAAATGCTCGTTGAACACCAGGATTGATGAGTGGCGGATGTAGTAGTGCGACGCCACGCGGCCCAGCTCTGCATTCAAGCGCAGCCGCAGGGAGGGCAGGTAGCAAACAGCACCGAGTGCTGCACAGAGGCGCAGCGGAGATGTAGCAGTGCGATTGGACGCGGCCAAGCCCTGTTGGTTGCAGAGAAAAAATAAAAACGGATAAGATGGCGCACCTGTGACGTACAGGTTGCCGCTGCGCTCGTCAAAGCGCGCCATATGGCAGTTGTGCAGCTCGCGGGCGGCGTCGGTGATCAGCTTGCGCCTGCAGGAGATAGAATGGAGAGAGGGTGCTCCCCCAATGCAGCTGTGAAGGCCGACCAAGCGAGGAAGCAGTGGCCGCTGGGTTTGAGCTTGCAAATCCGTGCACATGCCCCAGCTGCGTAAGGCGGGCTACTTGCAAATCACGCATCGCATCCGCCTCCCCCGCAGCCCACCTGTGCCCCTCCAGCCGCGGGTCCGCAGACAGCTCCTCCCACGCCACACCGTATGCCAGCGGGTTCTGCAGAGGTGAACAACGGGACACATTGCTGTCCATCTTAACATGCTCGTTGCCAGGCGTTGTGCTATCCTCGCAGGCATTATGACGACCAGTGAGCCAAAAAACCCAGCGTGACTGCTACATGCGTGCACTGTCGGATAGAAAGGTACCATGCCCAGGTGGCGCTGCCCCCTCTACTGAGAGCCTGGCTTGCCTGGGTCATGCGGGTGTACAGGTAGGTGTAGCTCATCCACTGGCTGGCCTCCCTCACGTTGGTCACCTGCACAAACAAGAACAAACACACGTGGTTAAAGCCAGGGCCTGGCGTACCTTCAGCAGCGGCGTGCCGGCCAAAGCATGGCACAACCCGGGTGCGCCGCTTGTGCGTCGAGGTGTGCTCACCGTGCCCAGCACGATTTCGGCGTTCAAGTGGTCCACCAGCCCCGCAGTGAACTGGCTCTCAATGGGCACCTGCATTTTATTTTGGGCAAGCTTCGGAAGCTAGGCGCACATTGTAGGCGCACACAGCCCTGTCGGGCCTGTTGTGCTAGAAGCATACAACCTGGGGCCTGGCCTGCGCAGGCTGGCATGCATGCTGCGTGGCAGCAGGGGCGCAAGCGCACAGTAGCACTGTGCCAGCAGCCCCAGGCGAGCCTTGCAAGGCACCATGACTGGCTCTGCAGGGCCAACCGCCGCTGCTGCCGGGTCTGCTGCTGGCTCAGCCCGGGCTCGGACGCAAGTGGCTCCGCAGCAACAGGGGTCCTCGCCCTTTGCCCGCAGCCTTGGCGATAGGCTTCTGCCCAACTCCCGGGCCCCATCAAACATGCATTGCGCTCACAGGTTTGTTGCTTTTCGACCCACCTGGTGCGTGAGCATGCCCAGGTAGTGGGCCAGCTTGTCGTGGGTGGTGAGGATGATGCCTGCGGAACTTGTGGCAGGGATGAACACAGGTTGGCCGGCGCAACCACGCTGTGCGTGCTGGGCTGAGTCGTGGTGCAGACTCTGGTCAGAAGCAACAGCTGGAGAGGGCACCACAGACGCAAGCTCCCATCCCAAATGCCCAGCTGGTTGCCCAGCAGCACAGCTTGCAGCTGCCATAGAAGCCCAAACTTGAGCCACCCTCTCCGGTGTCATGCAATTGTGGCCAGCCACGACGCAACACAGCGCTTTGTTCCAGCGCAGCGTCAGCAACAGCACCCACCCTCTCCGGTGTCCTGGAACTGCGGCCGGCCCGCGCGGCCAAAGATCTGCTGCACATCCAGCATGCCTGCGGGTGGGGGGCGCAAGGGCAGGGCAGCGGTGCTGGGTGCTCCAGCAGAGCGCTGGTGGGCCACAGCCAAACTTTTCGGTGGTTTGCAGACCGAACTGCAGGTGTGGGTGGGACCTGCAAACCAAACACAGCGCCCACACCACGATCACTAGGCGCAGCAGATGATAACCCTACCCAGATCGATGAAGCCATCCTTCTGGGGGTTGTAAAGCTGGGCACCCTTTACCCAAGCAGAACAACTGAAAAGCAGCATGCGCAGCGCACCCAGGTCTGTGAAGCCGCCCTTCTGCGTGTTGTACAGCTGCGTGCCCTTGTCGGTCAACAGGCAGAATACAATAACAGTGACAACTGAAACCAGCAAAAGAAGGCGCACCCAGGTCAGTGAAGCCGCCCTTCTGCGGGTTGTACAGCTGGGTGCCCTTGATGATGACGGTGTGTGCCGGCAGGTTGACGCCCCAGGCCAGCGTGGCCGTGCAGCACAGCACCTGCAGGATTCAGACGCCAGAGGCTCAAGGCAAGGCATGTGTGAACCACCTACCACCTTTCATTCAGCGCTTGGGCCACAGGACAATGAGTCGATGGACCATCAGGCTGCACCTCCAGGAGGCCAAGTCAGAGCCGAACAAACCAAAAAAAGGCCACCCTCGCCTTGATGATGCCCTGCGCAAAGGCGCGCTCCATCAGGCTGCGGTCCGAGCGCAGCATGCCGGCGTGGTGGATGCCCAGGCCTGCGCAGCACAAGTGCAGTTGGACGGTGGATTGATAAGGGTTGACGTGCTGAGCCCTCCAACAGGCCGCCCTGTGAAGTTGAAAGAAGTGTGAAATCCGTGTGCAGTGCCAGGTGGATGGGCCATACAGTCCATAATCTGGCAGCCCACGTCAGTTTGCAGGTCCAACTTGCGAGTGCCCAGCTCACCCGCTTCAAACAGCTCCCCGATCTCCCGGTTGCGCGACTTCTTCACATCCTTTTGCAGGTAGGGGAAGCCCTGCCAGAGAACGGAAACGGGTGCGCAGCGTGTTGGCGGCCCCATAGCCGTGCTGGCCACACGTGACAGGGCCCGTGGCCAGGCACTCATCACAGCAGCTGCACAAATCAGCACATGATGTGTCATGCGACTCGCCCCCTCCAGCAAGCAATTGAAGGGGTTGGCCTCCTCCGCAACCGCTGGCCCAGGCAGTGCCAAACGCACAATGCACCACTGCTTCGCCCAGCGCAGCACCCACCTCCTCCAGCGTGCAGTCAAAGAGGTTGGTCTCTCCCGCCTGCTGCGCCTTGAGCATCAGAGTGCGGGCCGTCTTGCCAGTGTCCTTGCGGCTGGGGGGAGGGGAAGGGGAAGCAGAGAGGTGCTGGGGCACATGAATAATCAGAGAGGGAGGGAGGGCTCCAGTGCACGCCGCCCTGCCCGCGCCCTTGCGGCCGCGGAGCATGAAACGCAAGCAAGGGGCCAGCTGCCATTGCAGATGATGCACGGAGGGTTCAGCTACCCGCATCCCTGCTCCGGCAAGCTGCTGCGTGCTCTGGCGAGCTGGCAGCAAAGCAGGACCTGATCCACAGCCAGCATCCGCCTTGCACTGCTCGTGTGTCTGTGCCAGCAATCCGTTTAAACTGCTCGACGTATCTGATTGGCGCACCCACCTGTGCACAAACACCATGGCCTGGAAGCCGCGCTTGAGCGACTCGGTGACCTGCACGTGGGCACAAACAGGCAGGCAGTGCTGATCGCCGTGGGTGCAAATCGATCAGTGTGATCAGTTTGACCAGTTTGATCAGCTCGGTCAGTCTCTCCATCACTAATAAAGCCCTTTGTACCGTTTCTGATCGGGGGTGCACCAGCCCATAACAGTCGCAAGCAACGAGGCCCTGGCTAGGCACATGTGCACACCAAACCAAGCAGAATTTAAGGCAGGCACGACCCACCTTTTGGTAGCACACTTCGTCCATGATGCCCAGCCGCGCCAGCACGTTGCGTTCAGACACGCCGACAAACTGCATCTCCAGCGGTACCGGGCGGTACGAGGCGTCAAAGTAGAACAGGCCTGCGGTGCGGTGGGGGAGAGAGGGAGAGACGATGGGGAGGGTGGGTGAGACTGGAGGGAGGCGGCATGCCCATCGGTGTCGGCGTTCACACGCAAACAACAACGCGCCGCAGCAACCCGGCAGTTGGGAGGGGGGCAGCCGCCACGCGTGGCAAAGCAAGGAATGGACTGCCAAAACAGGGAGTTGACTGCCAAAACAAGGTAGTAACTAACCGGTCTCGTTGTTCACGCCCAGGAAGCGTGCGACGTCTCGGTAGTTGGGCAGCGTGGCCGACAGGCCCACGATGCGGATCATGCTCTGGCTGCTCTCCACCTGACAGGCAGCAGCGGGAGGAGGAAACGGATAGGACTGAATGTCTAGCTTATGAGCTCGGATTGCATCCAACATCGAGCTGCAAACTGTGCCCTTTTCTCGCAGCCAAAATCATGCTCCGTTTGCCCACCTGGCGGGTGGTGCGTGCCACCAGCGTCTCGATGACCGGCCCCCGCTCGTCGTTCAGCAGGTGCACCTCGTCAATGATGAGCAGGCGGACCTGAGAAGAAAGTTATTTAAACAGGATGATATACGGTCAAGAACAGGACACACCTGGACTGACGCGGGCGGGGCGCCGCTGGCAATGGCACCCCCCTGCTGCTGGACGCTGAATGACCGGCTGCAGAGCCGGCAGGTGGCAGCGGCACCAGCGCCGCTGGCACCCCCCTGCTGCGGAATGGCCGGCTGCAGGAGTAGCCAGCAGGCGGCACCAGCGCCATGGCTCACCGTGGCTGCCACTGACACCTCTCCGCCCTTGCGGGTGATGACGTCCCACTTCTCGGGGGTGGTCACAATCATCTGCAGAGCGGGGAGAACTTGTTGCCGCCGGTCGCAGGTCAGAGCGTCTGCTCGGCAGCGCGGTAGATTGCTGCTCGCTTGCCATGCCATCTCCGCCAGCGGCAGCTCCAGCACCCATCCTGTCACCCCAAGCACCCGCTCACCCACCGACGTGCCTCTCCCCGACCTCCTCCTTGCTGAGCGGCTTGGGGCTGACAAGGCATCCTCTAGCCCAACATACTGACACTAGAACCAACCAACCAGCCCTAAACTCGCCTGCGTCTCCGCAAGCTCCTTCTTGCTCAGCTGAGTGTCGCCCGTCAGCTCACGCACAGACAGCCCTGCGGGGCGGGGCGCAACCAGCACACTCAGGTTGCGACGGAGCCGGACGCATGGCATGCTGCCCAGCCCAACGACGTTACACCTGCTGCAGCCACACACTGCACTGGAGTGGAAAACGTGTGCACAGCGCCTGCACGCAGCTCAGCATCGGCCTCTTGTAGAAACACAGGAGGAGCGCAGGGAGCCTCAAGCAACCCACCCAGGGGCGCCAGGCGCTTGCCAAAGTTGGCGGTGACCTCGGCAGCCAGCGCCTGCGGGTGGCGGGGCAGGGCAAGTTGTGAGCAAGTGGCGGGGCAGGGCAAGTTGAGAGCAAGTGGCGGGGCAGGGCAAATTGAGAGCAAGTGGCGGGGCAGGGCAAGTTGAGAGCAAGTGGCGGGGCAGGGCAAGTTGAGAGCAAGTGGCGGCATCTGTACACAGCAGCGGAGCGCAACCTGGCCGCCCTCCGTATATCCCCATCAATGCAAGCCCCCTCCGCAGCAACACCAGCTGCGGCAGACATGCAAGCTTGCACTGCAAGTGAGCCGCTGCTTGCCTTCATGGGCGCCACATACACAATCTTGAAGTCCGCCTTTTGGATGACGCCGCTGGCCGCCATGTTGGCTTGCACCTGAGAGGACAGACGCACACGGAGTGTGAGGCAGGCTTTGCTTTCACTGTTTGTCCCGCCATGTTGGCTTGCACCTGGGAGAGCAGCAGAAGCCCATTGTGAGGCGCACACGCGGGGCGAGGCAGGCTTTAATTTCAGTATGTGCCGGTCCAACTGCGCCCGCCACACACAGCATTCCATGGGCCAACCTGCTGCGGCACTGCAGCAGTCCCCAGCTGCGGCGACCAGCCAGCGGCAATGCGCCTCACCTCGCGCAGCACGCTCAGCATGGCAATGTTGGTCTTGCCCGCTCCTGCGGCAGGCAGGACAGCAGGGGACACTCATGCCACGTTTCAGCAAGCTGGCTGGCTGGCGGGCAGCAGAACCAGGGTTGCTGTGCAGCGGCCCGGCTGACCCCTGAGCCCCCGCACTCCAGCCCCAGCCACAGCACCCCTGGCACGGCGCTCAGCAGAGACTGGGGCTATAAGACATCCCAGCCCAGACCCCCCTGCGCTCGCCTGTGGGTGCGCAGACCAGCATGTTTTCGTTGGAGGTGAAGGCGGTGTGGAAGATGCGGGACTGTGGAGGGAGGGGACGAGGGAGGGAGGGAGGTGTGATTGAGGGAGGAAGGGTGGCCGCAGAACACAAGACAAAAGGCGGTATGAAAGATGGAAGATGCGGGGCTGTGGAGGGAGGATGGGAGCACAAGCGCAAGACCGGGGATCAGAACTAACACGGCCCCACAACATGCACGTGCAAGCATGCGCTGGGTAGGATGTGCGCGAGGATGGTGCCCACAACATGCATCTGAGCTCAGCCGATCATCCGCCCATCTGCAAACCCACCTGGATGCGGTTGAGCGTCTTGTAGCCCGCAAAAGCCAGCTGCGCCCACTCCGGCAGCGCCTCGATCTGAGGGGGAAGAGGAGCTGGAAAAAACAACACTCAGCCCAGCAGTCGAACTGAGCAAGCTGTTGTGGCCGCCGCGCCAGGGTGGTGCGCCAGGCATGCTGGCCCAGCTGATGGCCAGAACGTCATTTGCTCACATGTATTTATACCAGGTAACTGTACCCAGGAAGTTGTATTCCCTGTGTTTGTTGCCAGCTATAGCCCACCTTGACGAGCTCCTCTCCGGGGGGCGGGGCGGCAGGGCGCACCGCCGGCACCTTTACCTCCTCGTAACCCTTGTAGGTCCTGCGGCAATGTTGAGGACGCCGATTGTGTCCAGAGACAGTGAGTAGCAGCAGCAAAGGCCACTCATGCAGCAGAGGCATAGGACAGGCATGCAGCATAGGCCACTCGTGCAGGTGCGCGGGCTGGTGTCGGGCAGCTGGCGCGGACCGGGTGCCCAGGGATGGCATGCAGGGCGAGGCTGGGCCCGAGTGGCACGCGCTGTGCAATTTCCCCCTCACCCACGCGGCACTGGCTGCCACTCATTGCGGCAGGTGCCCTTGGGCAGCGTGCCGCGCATCAACAGCCGCTCAGCTTGCAGCGACAGCAGTTTCCAGACAGAACACAACATAAGCTCAACACCCGGCTGCGCATCATGAGGGCTCACTTGCGGGAGGTGCCCTTGGGCAGTGTGCCGCGCGCCATCAGCCCCTCGCCGCCCTCGCCAATGCGGAACTCCACGCCATCGCCCAGCCTGCAGGCATGTGTGATCCAGCAAACAACAATTGGATCAAAAGGCCTGTCCGAATGCGGAACTCCACGCCGTCGCCCAGCCTGCAAAGAAGCAGCATGTGTGTGTACCATGCAGGCCACGTTGTTTTAAGGTGCTCTAGATCTTCCTCGTTCGGAAGACGCTCTTCGGGACCATGCATGCAACCCAACAGTGGCCACCCACCTGAGCCGCATGTGCGCCGTCTCCCGCTCCACTTCTTCCTCCACCAGCGGCATCAGGCCGTGGGCGCTGCGGGGCAGACGAACAGGGCGAGCGGCACACGCGCGTGAGGTGGGTTGCACGTTGTTGCAGGCAGCTGCATCGAGTAGTATACTGCGTGCCAGCCAGCAATGCACCCTGACGCTACGCTCACCATGGTGCAACCGCAAACCAAGATATAAGAATACACACCTGGCTCAGTTGCTGTCTTCATCCCCAAGCTTTCAGACTTGCAGCGCATTCACACGGCTCATGTGAAGGAAAGAGCCGCACCTGACCCAGTCTGCATCTTCATCCCCTAGCTGCTCCTTCGGAGCCGCGCTGCCGCCGGCGCCGCCCTTGCCCGCCGCGCGCCGCTGCGCCTTGCGCTCCAGCTTATGCATCAGCTTCTGCGGCGGAGAAATAAAATGGGAAAGGGCGTGGAACAAGCCATGGTTAGCAGGGAGTGCCACTGTGCAGCGCTCCATGCTGTGCATCAGCTTCTGAGGTGGAGGAATGAGGATGGCCGGCACGAGCAGCTTGAGTGCTGGTGGCCCCACCCAATGCGACCGATACACGGTAAAATTGGCTGCACGCCTAGCACTTAGCTGCATGCAGACCAGGCTGCCAACCCTGCTGCCCAGGAGCCGGCAGGGCCACCCCACCCCACCCCCACCTACCCATCCATCCACCCAGACTGCTTGCCCATCATCCACCCGCCCATCCGCCCACACCTGTGACTCTGACATGACGGTGACGGTACTGCCGTAACTGGGCATGGCCGCCGCCGCCTTCTCGGCAGCTTCCGCCTCCCTGAAGCCCGCCACCAGGCGGCGCACGTTGGCGGCGATGGAGGCGCGCTGCTGCAGCAGGTCGCCTGCGGTGCGTAGCGGGGTTGTTGGGTGGCGGAGGTGGTGCATGGGAGGGAGAGTGCGGCGGCTGGGTGTGGGGCATGTTGGCAACCAACAAACAGGCTGCATCCCCTGGCACAGAGGGCAGAGGGCCGGAAGTAAGATCAGCCTGAGCTGGGCAAGCAGGAAGTGAGCCCCCGCTGTCACCCCATCTGCCAGTAAGTGTAACACACTTGGTCGCCCTAAGGGCGTGCACAAACACCAATTGAGGCCAAAGCCAAGCAGCCCCCTCTCCCTGCAGTGCTGGATATAAACCAACACAATACAAAAACTGAAATAAACCAGTGCTTTAGCTCACCAACGTGCTCGAATACTGAGTCCCCCAGCATGTCAAACAGCTCTGCTGCGACCTCGTCGTCGCTTCGACCTGCGGCAGCCACACAGCAGGCGGCAGGCGAGGCAAGGGCGTGAGCACACTGGAGCCAACACAACCAGTGACAGATGCGCCACCATCCCAGGTCAATCCTCTGCGCAGGGCTGGTCACAGACCCCGCCACAACGCCTCCCAGGCGCGCACCTGACAGCAGCAGGCGGCAGACGGCGGTTGCCACCGTGTCGTCTCCCCCCGTGGCTCCGCCTGTCACTTTGGAGCACCACTGAATGAGCCAGCGAGCCCCCGCCTCTGCATTCAGCACTCGGCCCTTGGTGCCAAACACCTCTGCCTCCACCGCCGCCTGCTCTGCTGCCGTGGCGACCCGCGGCGGCGGCTTGGGGGCCAGAGCAGCCGCCAGTGCGGCGCGAGCGGCGGAGCTGTCGCCAGCTTCCCCGGCCGCAGCTGCATAAGCTGCTGCCGCTGTTTCGGCGTCCATGCCGCACAGCGCAAGCACCGCCTCTTCCAACGAGAGTGTGGGCACAGCGGGCAGTGTGCCTGCTGTGCCTACTGTGCCTGCTGCGGGTTCTTTGCCGCCCCCGAAGCCAGGCGGTGCCCCCTTGCCCTTTGCCATCTGCTGCGCCTGCTGCTGGGCACCGCCTGCTGGGTTGAGCTGCTGCTGCCAGCGCAGCAGGGCAGCGTGCTGCTGGGCCAGGGCCAGCAGGGGCGTGTCCTCCACCCGCCCCAGAGCACCCTCGATTTGAGACCTGCAGATGGGGTGGCCGAGAGAGGATGGGCAGCATGATCAGCAGAGGTGTGGTGCATGCTTCTGCTGTGCCTAGCGCTGGTGATGCACCAGCAGCGGAAGGCAGTCCTGCCATGCCCTGCACAACAGCAGCAACAATACAACCACCACCACCCAATTCCAACGTGGCCAAGCGCACCGGGCTTTGGCTAGTGCTGCCAGCGGCGCACGGCCCCGTGAGGTGTCAGGCGGGTGGGCCGCCAGGGCCCTCCAGGCCACCGTAGCAGCAGCAGCCACCTCCTCGCTGCTGGACTCGCCGCCCAGCAGCTGCGCCGAGGCTGCGGCAGCAAGTGGTGGTGGTGGCGGTGAGGGAGAGTGAGGCAGGTGGGAGGTGGGGTGCTTGGCGTAATACGCTGGTGTTGAACCAAAGCGGCGGCAGTGGCAGCAGCGGCAGCATCTGATGTGATTGTGGCGCCGGCGGCAGGGGCCCCAGCATTGCACAGCAGCAGTGGAGGCAGTTTGTCACAGCTGGATTTCATGCCTGCGGTTGGCGTCCTGCAGACAGGAGGCGCTGCCTCACAAGGTCTTGGCCTGTGAGGCCTCAGGCCTCTCGGCTCACTTATCAATGCATAATGGCTCACCCCGAATGTACTTTTCAAAGTCGTCTCGGGCGGCCTTGGGCGCACCCGCCCAGCTGCCCAGCACTGCCGCCACCAGCTCCGAGCGAGCGCTGGACACCTGTGCACCGGCAGAGGCAGCCCACACGACAGGGGCGTGAGCAGCCTTGTCGCAAGCGCGGCAACAGAGCAATAACTCGCAGCTGCAGAGGGCTAGCATGCAATTCTGGTCAACTGCTTGCCATACCCGTCGCACAAACCTGCATGTCGGCGCGCTCGCGACGCCGCCCCTCCAACAGCCGTCCCCGCTGCTGCAGCAGCTGCTGCAGGTCTGGCAGCTGCAGCGGCACCGCCTCCCTGCTGCTGCCGCCGCTCCGGCCGCCGCCGCCAGGCAGGGCGGCAGAGCCGAGCGCCGCTCGCAGCATGGAGCTCAGCCGCGGCACCTGCGGCAGCGGCAATCGAGGTGGTGACGAGCTCAAAGCTAATGGCCTCCGCTTCCAAGGCGGGTGCACGGTGTTGCTGTTGTGCAGAGCGCTGATAGAGCTGCACAAGGTGTGAGTGGCAGCGTCGGCAGGCGGCGGCGGCGGCGGCAGCAGCAGTGGAGCCACCCCAGGCTTGCCTCCATCGGCGCCGGGCCGGGACCCTCGCCGCCGCCTCTGCCCATGTTTGTTGCCGCCTCCTTGGCTCGCTCAGTGGACTAGGCACGGCGCATTGGCGGTGGGGGGTGTCGGGCGCGAGCCTGGGGAGCTTGCCGCAGCTTGCGGGCCCGCTGATCTGATCTATGCGCGTTCCAATTGGAGCAGAACGGCTGCGATGCGCGTTGGGGCCGCTCTGGCCACCTGCATTTTTTGTGGCCCGGTGGCCCATGTGCGCTTCAGAGGCCCTTGACTGCAGCATCGCAACGGCTGATCGATTTCACGATCGTTGATTAATCAACGGCGCGCTACAGGCAGGCCGCCCGCTTGAGTGCCGGCCACCCTTGCCTGTGCTGCGCCGTTTCGTCCGATCGCGCACTCAGTGACCTGGTCGCGATGCTGGGCACCATTGCCACCTGGGCTCTGGCCTTCATCTTCCTGGCCTACGCCATCCCGCACCTGGTGGTGGCCTGGTTCTACAAGACCAAGAACCTGAAGAAGGCGTACAATGCGGAGTGGGCGCTGGTCACCGGAGCCAGCAGCGGTGAGGCGATTGCGCTGCGGGAGGCGCCGCCGCCGCCGCCCGGCCGCCGCCGCCGGCAGTCGGTTGCCGCTTCCCTGCACTTTGTTGCAAGCCCCCTGTTCCAGGCCCCCCTCCGATGCCCACCCCCAGGCATCGGCAAGTCAATCGCGCGCAAGCTGGCGGGTCAGGGGCTGAACGTGGTGCTGGTGGCCCTGGGTGACGACCTGCTCGACGCAACCGCCAAGGAGCTCGGGGAGCAGTACCCGCGCGTCACCTTCCGCAAGGTCTGCTCATTTATTGTGTTAAGTCACTGAATTGATGATGGATGGGTTAGGGGCTGCTGCCTGTGTCCTCACTTTGCCAGCTGCTGCAAGCAGCGCCCTTGAAGTGCCGTTTTGCTGTGCCTGGTGGCGCGGTCGGCTCGCCTGTGGAGCTGGGGCGGCGGCGGCGGCCACCAATGCTGCTGCTGCTGCTGCTGCTGCTGCTGCTGCTGCTGCCGCTGGCCCTTGCACCACGCCGACCTGCTGCACTGCGTTTTAACACTGCAACCGAGAACCCATCACGGCGTGTGTTCGCTGCACAGATTGGCGTGAACCTGGGGGAGCCGGGCTACGCAGAGGTGGTTGCCAAGGAGACGCGCGACATCGACGTCCAGGTGGGTTTATGTGCTTGTTGATGGAAACAGCAGTTGTTGAATGGTAAGTGGATGTTGATGGATACAGCAGATGCTGATTGGTACAGCAGATGTTGATTGAGACGCCCCATTTCAGCCCGTCGTGGTAAACTCGCAGCCTGCCACCTGCACAGCTGCTGCATGCGAACCACCCGCGGTGCTGCCGCTGCCGCCCAACCGCCTCGCACAGGTGGTGTTCTGCAACGCCGGCTACGTGCTCACGGGCTTCTTTGTGGACGTGTGAGTGGCCTGCTATTGTGGAGCATGTGGGGTTGCTTGGCGACTTGGAGTCAGGCCCAGCGGCAGGCCCCCTCACTGCCTCGCTGCACGCATGGGCGCCCGGCTGTGTAGTGGGGTCCCAACGCGGCCCCGTAGCTTGGTTTGCAGCCCCCAACCGGGCAGCTTGCTGTGCTTGGTTTGCAGCGCCCACCCAGGCAGCTTGCTGTGGTACGTGTCCCTGGTACTGCAGGCCGGCAGAGAAGCAAATGGCCAACCTGGAGTGCAATGCGGTGTCGGCGGTGCAGGTGGGCTGGTCTGTGGGCAGTGCGGGATGGCTGTGCAGCGGATGCGACCTCCGGGCATGCACACACTGCTGCATGCTGTGCTGATGCCAAACCACCTGCTGCTCAGATGCGGGGGTGCTGTACTTGCCTGCTGCGCTGTGCCCACATCGCGCACTTGCCGCTGTTCAACCTCCAAGCGCGTGGCCTGCTGCCTGCGCACAAGCTGACTGGCCGCTGCCCTTCGCTGCCCTGCCTGCAGATCACGCACCTGCTGCTGTCGCGCATGCGCGCCAAGAAGCTGCGCGGCTGCTTTGTATACACTAGCTCAGGTGCAGCTGCTCGGATGGCCAGGGCCATGGCTGGGCTGCTCGCAGGGGTGTAGGGGTGTGTGCCTATCTGGCTTGGGGCGGGATGGATGCAGCAAGACGTCGGCACGCATGGCCCAAGTTAGTAGTCCAGGCTGGCGTCGCTGAGCAGTGCAAGCACCCACGCAGGCCATGCGCACCAACCTGTGTGGCACGCCGACCGTGCTTGGTACGCTGTGCCCGACCCCCCCGCCCCCCGCAGCGGCGGCCATGATCCCCAACCCCTTCAGCGTGCTGTACGCCTCCACCAAGTCCTTCCTCTCATGTGGGTGGCAGACAGCCGGCACTTGGCGCTGGGCTGTCGTTTGCTGAGCTGCTGCGTGCGTTGACCCCCGGCTGCTGATGCCGCCGCCGGCGCCGGCTTTTCAACCCAGGCACGACTCGGCAGCACACAGCCGGCCGTTCTCCCTCTACCCAAAGTTGTTGGCGCGGTCCTGCCGGCAAACGTGCTGCTGCCGCCACTTGTGCTCTGAACGTCATGCTGACCCTCCCTACTTGGCACACGCAGCCTTTGGCGCGAGCCTGGCGGCGGGAGGTGCTGCTGCTACCGCCACTTGTGCTCTGAACGTCATGCTGACCCTCCGTACTTGGCACACGCAGCCTTTGGCGCGAGCCTGGCGGCAGAGGTGCGGCCGTACGGCATCGACGTGCTGGTGTTCCACCCCTCCCCCGTGGCCACCCGCTTCTACGACAAGGTGGGCCGAGCTGCTGCGTGTTGTAGGGGCGGTCCTGCATGAGCAGTGCTGGCTGACGTTGCACCCTCCCCCGTGGCCACCCGCTTCAATGGACCGTGCCCAGTGCAGGCGAGCTTAGTTCCTGGAGGCTCACGCTTTGGGTGCTCTGGCTCCCCTCGCGGTGCATGCTTGAACTTCCTGTTCCCCCAAGTTGCATCTGCCTTGCAGGCCCACAAGCTGGATGCCATGGAGTTCTTCAAGAAGTTTGCGGTGGACCCCGAGGAGCTGCCCGACACGGGTGAGCAATGTCGATAGCTGTGGGTGTGTGTGGCTTTTTGGTTAACGAGGCAAGGTTCATCTTAAATACTCTCTAAATAACTGTTTGGGGGAGCTGCCGGACACGGGTGTGCTGTTTCCAGTTAAACAGTTTGCGTTTACTTGGGACTGGGCCCATGCTGCGCAAGGAATGGGCACGTCCTGCGCCTGCTTAGCGCAACCTCACCACTGCTGCACTGCCCTCCCCTGCCTTTGCAGTGTTTGCGTCCATCGGCCGCGTGGTGTGGCGCGACGTGGGCCCCACTGCCGTCTGCTTCCGCTTGCTCATGAAGGTGGGCTGTGCAAGGGCGTGCTTCGGTCGTTGTGAGGGGCCGCTGCCGCCGCTGCTGCTGCTGCCGCCGCCGCCGCTCGCACAGGTGTGGCGGTTGCCACGGCGTGCTCAATGCACCTCCCAAAGCTGGCTCCTGTTATTGTTGTTATTGATTGAGCAGCTGGTGGACTGCACCCTCGTGGCGGCTGCCCGCCTTTTCAGGCAGCCCCATTGTCAACTGATTGTGGATTGCTCTTGCCGCACCCACCGCAGCTGGTGGACTACAACCTCATGGCGTTTGCCACCGCCGTGTTTGCGCCCTTCATGGCCGACTTCAAGCGGTACGCCAAGAAGGACTAGAGGGCGGCAGCAGCAGGACTACAGGGTGGCGCCGTCAGAGGCGCAGCTGCCCTGGCAGGGTGGCGAGGCGTGCTCCGACGGCATGCGGCATGCGCTGTGGCCGCCGACCCAAGGCCATGGCAACAGGCAGAGGCGGTGTGTTCCAGCCCTGGCCCACCCGCGTGACGACAGCGTGCTTAGCTCTTGTGCCACCTTGCCATCCCTGCCAAGCCACCTTGCAAACACATGCTCTATTTATGCGCACTCCCAGTGTAATGCGAGCTGCCGGGGGCATCGCAGCGGTGGCGGCGGCGGGCCGTTAGCATAAACAGGGGCGAGTGCTCATCCGCTGAGCAACAGCAGGCGCTGTAGAGAGCAGGCAGGAAGCCGGCCAGCACTGGAAGTTTGCCAGTCTCTAGGCGGGTTCAATTTTCGACCACGTTCGCGCGCGCGCGAGACAAGGCGAGTGCCTGCCCTCAAAGGCGAGTAGAGTGGGTGGGCAGCTGAGCAGGCCGGCCCTGCCGCTGCTGCCTGCCGCCGCTGCCTGCCGCCGCTCGGTGCCCCAGAGCAGTGCCTCCAAAGCACGACCCTACGCCTTGCGCCCCCCAGTGCAGCAAAGAGCAACATGGGCAAGGAGTTTTGGTTTCTTGAGGTTCCGGCAGGGGGCACAGCCGAGGTCAGCGTGCCCGCCGGCCGGCTACTGGTGGTCACCCGGGCGTGCCTCAGCCTGCCTGAAGGCCGCCTGCCGTTTGTGCTGACCGGCTCCAAAGGCGAGGACGCGCCAGAGGACTGGATTGGACTGGCGCTGTCAACTGGACCCATGCTGCTGGCTGAGGGGCCGGGCCGTTGGGTGCAGCTGGCAGCGCTGGCGGCACCACACAGCGGCGCACCGGGCTACACTGCTGAAACGTTCCACCTGGTGGGTTTAGGAGGATATAGGCGGTGCTGGATTGTACACGACCTGGGTGCTGCTGTTGGCAGCAGTTGAAGGCGGCAGGCACTTGGGGCATGCGGATGCCGTCAAGCTGCACGGCTGTTGTCAGGCCCCCTCTGCCCCGCAGGTGCTGCACAGCGACGCCATTTTTGCGGCGGAGGCCTGCCTGCGGCGCCATGGCAGCAAGCAGATCATTGGAAGGGGCGGTGTGAGCGTGCACCTCACAGGCTGGCTGGAGGACAGCGAGTGATGGATGAGCGATGGGAGCCTGATGAAAGCGGAGCTGCAGGCAGCTCAGCTGCGACAGCGGCCACGGCGGCGGAGCCCAAGTGAATGCCCTGCTGCAGTGGGATGAGGCTGGCCTGCCAGCTGGACCCAAAATTTCTATCGTGCGTGATGAATGTGTGTCATGCCAATCGGATAAACAAATGCACAGCCGTGATGTACAGCCGCAAGAGCATGCTCCCGTCTGCTGGGTGCGCTGCCCGGCACTCCCGCCGCGGCGCTGGAACAAGGCCGCACGCGGCCGATCGCACTTGCATTCAGATATACACCTCGCCGCAACCCATCATGCCCGCGCCCAGGGGCCAGAAGGCGGCGACCAAGCCGGGGCGCCGGGCTGCAGCCCAGGCTTCCGGCCCGACCACCCAGCTGGATGAACTGCCCGACTCGGTGCTGGGACTCATCCTCAGCTTGGCGGGGGACAGCTGCGGGTGCGCTCGGCGCGAGCCCGCCCTGCACCCCAAGCCCTGGCTCGCTTGCACGCCGTGGCAGGGCTGCCTGTGTGTGTTCGCAGACCCCTTGAGCACATGCAACGCGCGCAAGGACAGCAGGAGCCTCATCCTCTTGCCTCGGTGTCGCCCCCAGGGTGCCGCCGCCCGGCGCCCCTGCCCTTGCGCTCCCGCCTGCCTTGCCGCCCACTCTCCCTGCCCACCACCCCACCGCCCCTGCACAGGCCAAACATCAGCGCAGTCAGCCGGCGGTGGCGCCGCGTCTGGTACTCCGAGCCGGCGGTGTGGCGCGAGTTTGTGCTGCGGCCCGTGCCACCGCCGGAGGCCGCCCTGCGCCTGGACAGGCTTTGGCACGGTGGCGAGGAGGACTGGCAGCCGGCCAGTGAGGGCAGTCTGTCAGAGACAGAGGTAGAGGCAGTAGCCGAGGCTGTCGCAGAGTGGTGGGAGTGCGCCAGCGAGCGCCAGGTCGCGGCAGGGTTTGCGGCGCGGCGGCGGCAGCTGCGGCAGACAGCGCACATGGTGACCCACGCCCGCCTGGACTACGGCTGCAGTGGCTTGCAGGAGCAGTCGTATCAGCCCAGCGGCTGGAAGCTGTGGCAGGTGGTGCGGGAGCTACCCGCCAGCTTGGAAGGCCTGCACCTGGACAGCTGGATGGAAATGGAGGATGTGACTCGGGGGGAAGCAAAAGAGCTGGTGGCGGCCACAACCGATGCCCTGGCCCGCTTCTCCCAGCTGACCGCGCTGCAGGTGGGTGTGTTCAAGTGGTGGGGGAGGAGCGACGTCACCCGTACTTGCTGCTTTTCTGCTTCTGGTCCGGCCGGCTGCTCCCGCAGGCTGGGTGCTCCGCCCAAACTGATGCAAACTGAACGGCAAGCAGCTGCAACTCCGGCCTGCACCCACTCTTACCCCTGCCCTCCACCTTCTCTCCCAAACTTCGTGCCCGCAGCTGAACGTCAACACGCTGCCCAAGTCAGCAGCAGCTGCCCTGGCCCGCCTGACCGGCCTGTCCAACCTCAGCCTGCAAGCGGGCCAGATCACCCCGGCCGTCGTCGATGGCGCCTTGGCCCTGTCCCGCCTCACCTCGCTTGCACTACATCCTGTCGAGGGCTTGCTGCCGGTGCAGCGGCTGGCCGACCTGCCGCAGCGCCTGCCGCTGCTGGCTAACCTGGACCTGTCAGAAAGCGCTGCGGATGGGGAGGGCTTGGAGGATTTCCAGCTGCCGGCACCAGCCGACTTCCCCCACCTGCGCACCTACTCGTACGGATTTGAGTTCTGCCGCCGCCGCTTCCAGGTGGGCTGCATTTCAGTGCTGTTGCGTTGGTCCCGCTGGATTGCTGGTTAGGCCATGCAGCATCTGCTGGTCTGCTTGTGTGGGCGCATGGCACCTGCCTTGGTTGCAGGATGAGCAGGGCATCCACACTTGAGGCAGGCCATGATGGTTAGTGTTCCACCACGCGACCACGCCCAACTCTGGTTAATGCTCAAGCGCTTTTGGCTCACCTGTACCCCGCTGCAGGTTGGCGGCGTGCCACTGGTGGCGTGCAGCTATCAAGAGGAGCGAGCAGCGGGCGGTGGCCTTCCCCTGTGGAAGTGCCGGTTGGCTACAGCTCGCTCCGGCGGCCGCCAGCGGCGCTGGCCGTGGCCCGCAGGCCCCCCACAGGGCCGGCTGCGGGTCAAGGGCGCGGCGCTGGCAGCCGGCAGCACGCTGCAGCAGCTGCTGGAGCGCCTGCTGCCTCCCCGCGGCATCAGCCTCGGCGCGTTGGAGTTGGATGACTGTCGGTTCACGCCAGCGCAGTGCAGCGACTGCCCGCTGCTGCAAGGCCTGAACGAGCTGGCAGTCAAGTCGCCACGCTTCCTGCCAGACGGCTACACTGCTGCCCAAGCGGAGGAGTTCTCCTTCGCTGGGCGGCCCTCCCGGCCGCCGCAGGGCTCCGCCGCCGACCAGGCTCGCAAGGCAGCTTTTGAGCCGGTGCTTGCAGCCCTTATGGCCCAGATGCCGCGGCTGGAGCGACTCACGGCACCAGGGGATGACGGCGTGCCTGCTTGCGTCGTGCAGCACACCGGCCTGCGATTCCTGGACATGGACGGTGGCTACTTAACGCAGCTGCCACGGGGGCCCTACCTGCAGAGTGAGTGGTTCAGCGTTCCAGTTGTTGGTTGTCTGCTGGCCTGTGGCTGAGCAGCTGGCCCATCAGCAGCCCTTCAAACCTTGCGCCCCAAACTACTGGGGTTGCCCTCCCTAAGCCTTCTCCCGCAGGCCTGGAGACCCTGCTCCTGGACAACCAGTGCCGGCCTTCAAACCCTTGCACCTTAGATTGCTGGGCTTGCCATCTCCAAACCTTTTTCCACAGGTCTGGAGACCCTGTTCTTGGACACTCAGGGTTTCGAGCGGCTGCCGCGCGCGCTGGCGGCCGCCACCCGCTGCCGCTACCTTTCAATGAACCTGTGTTACCACATGGACATCACGAGGAAGGATGTGGACGATATACTGGTCAAGATGACGGCGCTGCAGGAGCTGCATCTCTACAAGGCGGAGAGCTGGAGTGAGCGGCAGGGGTGGGGTGGATGGAGCGTTTTGTCGTCGCGCTCCGGCTGCCGGTGGTGTTGAGTTGCTGTAGGCTGGAATGGCTGCGGCTGGGCAACCCCACAAGCCAGTGCAAGTTGAGGGCTGCGCTGAAGTGCTGCGGGGGGAAGCATGCAGTTGTGGAGCTACCACAGCAAGCCTCCTATCCTTGTTCCACAGACAGTCACTGTGCATTGCCCCTCTCCCCATGCTACCCTCCCCTGCCGCAGACCCCTACTCCTACCCGCTGCCCCTGCTGCTCTACATGCAACAGCGGCTGCCGGGCGTGCGGGTGTTCACCATGGCACGCGAGTTTGGCGGCTCCTGCACGCTCTCTGACTTTGGTGGCAGCGAGGAGGATGGCGACGGCGGCATTCGGGACAGCGAGGGCGGTGGCAGCGGGTGGGACAGTGAGGGCGGCGGCAGTGAGTACTACTACTTGGGCAGCGAAGAGGAGGAGGAGCAGCAGCCGGCTGGTGGCAGTAGGGCGGGCGCAAGCGGCAGCCGCCGGCTGCGCGCCAAGGCCGAGGCGGCAGCCAAGCCGGCAGCCAAGGCGCGGCCGGCGGCCAAAGGGCGCACAGCAGCGGGGGCTGGGAAGGGCAAGGGCAAGCAGCCGGCTAAAGGCAAGGCGGCAGCAGCGGCCAAGCCTGCGGTCAAACCGAGACCCAAGGGCAAGGGGGCGCAGGGCAAGAGCAAGCAGCAGCAGCAGCCGCCGCGGAAGCGCAGGGGCGGCAAGTGAGCAGTCCGTTTGTGCATGCGCGCAATGACCCTCCGCCAGCATGCTAGAAACTAGATAATGAATAAGTCCTTTTGTGATCCTTGAATTAGTACTTACCTTGCAACAGCTGGACAAGGTCTGCATGCCGGGAGTGAGGCGCTGCAAGTTGCACCTGCTTGGCGGCGGCGGCGGGCATGCTGTGCTGTCGAAGAGCCGTCGGCGAGGGGTGCCTTGGCATCTGTTGCATTCCGACCTCACGAACAACCGAACGAGCACCGCGATGGCTCATATCGCTGCGCGAGCGGCGCGAGCAGCAGGAGCTTGCCAGCTGCGGCTGGGCCCGGGCAACCGTGCCTGCAGGTAGACGTTCAGCACGCAGAGATCATGCATGCGACAGGCTCCCGCGGCTGGGCGCTGCCCCCGCCGCCGCCGCCGCCGCTGCCGCGCCTGGTCGCACCCCAACTTGCCACCCTTGTTGGCTCCTTTGCAGGCCCATCAGTGCGGGCAGGCTTGCCTGGCTGCGCTGCGCTGCACTGCTGCACTCACGCACAGCGGCGGTATCAGCACCAACCGGCAGGGGAGGGGCTGTGGCCCCTGTGGCGGCGGCAGCACCGCGGCGGGCGCCGGCAGAACACGAGGCGTTTGTCGGCGGCAGCTCATCACAGGAGGAGCCCACAGCGGCCTACATGCACCTCCCCTTTTGCAAGGTGTGTCGGTTCTGGAGACATCTTCGCGCTGCTGAAGTTGCAGCACGCCCGTGCTGCTGCCATGTCACCCTGCCTTGCGCCGGCCTAGGTTCAACATGGGCCTGCTGTTCACCCTAGGTATGCCTCCTACGCCTGCAGCGCAAGTGCTCCTACTGCGACTTCCCCGTCATTGCTGTGGGGCAAAATCAAAATCAGGCACAGAGCGGGCACTGGCAGGTAGGGTTGGCGGCTGCCGCTGCCGATGCCGATGCTGGTGTCGCGAAGGCTGCTGCTGCTGCCGCAGCAGCAGCTGCTCCCGCTGCTCATGCTGCGCACCAACCATGCAAGTCCCTGCTTCGCTGCACCTGCACGTCCTCCAACCACTGCCGCGCCACTGGCACTCTCTGCAGGACCAGATGGCGGCCTATGTGCAGCTGCTGGCACGCGAGTTGGAGGCCAGCCAACGGCTGAATGAGGGGCCCCTGCAGACCGTCTTCTTTGGCGGGGGTGCGCTGGGGCTACTTCCACCGGGTTTGGTGTGCATAATCAGTTAGCTCTGTAAGCAAGCTTGGGGCAGACATGCAGGTGTGTGCTGGCCTGTCCTTGTTTGGTTCGTCGTGTGCTTGCCCATGGGTGCAGGCCTGAGCAGCGGAGTCAATTCCGCCATCTCATGCACGTGCATGGGCATCCGGAGCCTGGTCAACAACCACCGCCCTGCCTGCAATCAGCACCGCCCTCGCACCATGCTGTCGTTTGCAGGCACGCCCTCCCTCCTATCCCTGCCGCTGCTGGAGCAGCTGCTGCAAGCACTGGATCGCCGGTTTGGTCTGGCTGCCGGGGCCGAGGTGGGATCATGTGGGGGGCAGGGGGCTTGGCGGCGTGTTCCGTGGTATCCTTGTGTTCAGCTGCGAACTTGCCGTGTGGTGCCATGCTGACCGTGCGCGCCCATGGCATGTCATGCCTGCTTCCATGCCTTGCCGCCGCATTATGCCAGGCTGCACTGGAGCACAGCCGTGCTGGCTGTGCTGCCCCATGCCGCGCCATGGTCATTGCTGGGATCTGGACCCTTGCGATGATGGGCCATGGCGTGCCAGACCCATCTTATGCCATGCCATGCCATCCCCATGCCATGCCATCGTTCAAGTCGAATGGGCATGGGTTGCCAATCTCATGCCATGCCATGCCATGCCGTGCCGTGCCATGCCATCGCCATGCCATGCCATGCCATGCCATGCCATGCCATGTCGTACCCCCATGCCATCCCCATGCCATGCTGGGCCTGCACATCATCTGCCGTACCACCATCCTGCCTCCCACAGATCTCCATCAAAGCCGACCCCTGGCACCTTGGGCGCCGCACCATTCGGAAAGGCCCGCTCCTTCGGCCAACCTGCACCAGCCTCCATGCTTCGCTGCAGATCTCCATTGAAGCCCGCCCCAACATCTTTGGCGCCGCACCATTTAGAAAGGCCCCCTTTTCGGCCAACCTGCATCAGCCTCCATGCTTCCAAGCTGCAGATCTCCATTGAGGCCGACCCCGGCACCTTTGACGCCGCACGCCTGCGCAGCTACATGGGCATGGGGATCACTCGAGTCAGCGTGGGAGTGCAGGTGCGTTGGTTTCCTTCTTTGAGAGCGCTCGCTTGCCAGCTCATGCCATTCCAGAGGCTTGCCAGCTCATGTTACCAGAAGCGGCCTCTCGAAACCCCGCCAAGCAGCCGGATTGCGCCCAACTGCTCCAGCGCGTTCTCCATCTGTGTGCCTACCAACCCTGGCCCCCTTGCCTCCCCCACCAACCCGCAGACCTTCCAAGACGAGCTGCTGGCGCTGTGCGGGCGCGCGCACGATGCGGCGGACGTGTTTCGAGCCGTGGAGGCGGTGCATGCTGCGGGGGTGCCCTCCTGGAGCCTGGATTTGATGTCGGGCCTGCCGCAGGCGAGCGCTATTGCTGATGGCATGCTCTGATTCATGGCATGTTTCCGAAGCGTGCAGATGCCGAGGCTCTGGGAGGTGTTGCCGGCCACAGCTGTTCTGCCTCTGCCGCCGTGTGTGCGCCTCCCATGCTGCACGTGCCCAGCGCCCCCGCCCTGCCTGCCTACTGTCTAGCTGCCTGAGGGGGCGCCGAGGCCGCCGCCTCGGCTGTTCTGCCGGACCAGCAAGGCTTGCTGTGAGGCAGTGAATCGACACATTGGTCGCTTCCCACCCACCTGCAGCTGACTGAGGAGGCGTGGGGTCGCTCGCTGGAGCAAGCCATTGATGCGGGTCCGCACCACATCTCAACTTACGATCTCCAGGTGGGCGCCCTGCTGCTCTGAGCGCAGTGGACATGCACTTGCAAGCGCGACAAGCATGCATTGCATGCAACCCACCGGCGGAGGCTGCGGCTGGGGCCGTCTGTGGCAAACAGCATCCCATCCACCCACTCTGCCCATTTCTCACATTTACAGGTGGAGGAGGGCACGCCGTTTGCGCGGCGCTACTCGCCCGGCGAAGCGCCGCTGCCCACCGACGCTTCAGCAGCAGCCATGTACTGCCGGGCGGCCGAGGTGCTGGGCGCTGCCGGTGAGCCAGGGGTGGGGCCTTGAGTGTGTGGTACCATTCAGTGTGTGGTGAAGCTGCTGCTGCCATTGGGATGCTGTTGCTGAGGTGACCCAGCCCCTTGGGCAGAGGCGCCGCATCGCAACCCGACACCAAGCGCCTGTGTACTAAGCACGGCGCCTCAGCGGGGCGGCGTCACTCACCACGTTGTTCGCTTTCACCTCCTGCTGCTTGTTCTCGCCCTCCTGCTCACTTTCCCTGCCAGGCTTTGAGCACTATGAAGTGAGCAACTATGCGCTGCCCGGCCACCGCTGCCGACACAACATGGTTTACTGGGAGGGCCTGCCCTACTATGCTTTTGGCATGGGGGCTGCTTCCTACCTGGAGGTGTGTGTAGGGTGGGCTTGCAGGCTTGTGCCAGGGCTGTGACGGGGTGCGGCCGCACTGGTGCTGCGTTTCTGATTGGACGTGTTGGCTGGATGGCCCGGCTGGGCCCAGCTGAGCTGGGCGGTCTGTTGCTGTGTCCCCTGGCAAAATCAGGGCTCCTCGCCTGCACCCAGGGCCCTCCCGGCAAGTGTGCAGCACGGGATCCATCCTGCTTGAGGGGCACAGCAAGTTTGATGGTCAGGCAGCCTTTCTCTTGGGCACAGCAAGGCGTCACCTCTCTCCCCCTCGCCTCGCTTCCCCTCATCCAATATCTCCCACCCCCGCAGGGCCGCCGCTTCAGCCGGCCCCCGCGCCTCAACTCGTACCGCCAATGGGTGGAGCAGTACGCCGGCGATGCGGAGCACCAGGGGCCCCGAGTGGCGGGCAGCTGGCTGCCGCGGGAGAGTGGAGATGACAAGCTGCTGGACACAATTATGCTGAGGCTGAGGCTGGCAGATGGGCTGGACCTGAGGCAGCTGGCGGCGCAGCATGTGCAGGTGGGTGCTGGGTGTGCTGGTGGGGCGGTGCAGTTTGGTAGGCTGGACTTGAGCCAGCGGACGGACACAGCATGCACACGTAGGTGTTGGGTGGGGGGCGACTGGGCGGAGGGGCAGACGGAAGGCGACCTCCCACTTCCGCATTGTTTGGCTACCTTCCGCTTCATTTGGACACGCCTAGCTCAGCCGCTCGCAGCCCCAATGCTGCCTGCCAACCTGTACCCTGTATCCTGTCCCTCTGCCGCAGGGAGAGGAGGCTGTCGACATTGTGCTGCGCGCGCTTCAGCCTCACATCCAGAGGGGCTGGGTGCTCACTGACCAGGGGAGCGGCTGGAGCAGCGGCAGCAGCGGCGGCGGCGGCAGCGATAGCGGCAGTAGAAGCAGCGACAGTAAGGCAGCAGTGCTGCGGGTGCGGCTGGCAGATCCACAGGGCTTCCTGGTCAGCAATGACATCATTTCCGACTGCTTTGCCGCCTTCGACATCACCTCTCAGGAGGACTGAGACTGGGTTTGCTGTGTGTTCACCCCCGGCCTGTGATGGGAATGCCGTCGGTGACACACAGTGGCAGGCGCAGCACAGCGTGGCGTGGGAAGGCTGCTCCTTTGCCAGCCTGGGCTAGGGGCAGTCGGTGCTTTGCCACAGACACGCACATGAGATGAAGTCAACGCCACTCTGAAACTCAGCGCGGATGCGAGGTCCAGGAGGCTCTGCATGCTTGGGCCAGCTCCCGCGTACCGCCGCGCATGCACGTGGCACAGGAAGGCTGTGTTGCGTTGCACGTGCTACCGCTGATGGACTAGTGTAGCTCGAGCACCTGGCTGTGACTGGGATGCCAACGTATGAATTTAGGCAAGAGCTCATGGCAAGACGTCTTCCCGCCACAATGCTGCTCGAAGTTCAGGCCAGGGCGCCCCGGGCAAATGGTGGGCGAACATGCACGGGGCGGCTCCTCCAGGCTGCTCGTGCAACTGCATGGCAACTCGTGTGCTTCTGCAGCTCCCTCCACGCGGTATTGGTGGTTTTGCTGACGCCCTTCCCCGTGGCAGCGCCAGGACAATTGCCCCAGGGCTGGCCATTCTGCCTGCTGCCAAATTCGATCATTCCTCTACACCCCTCGCTGACCCAGCTGCCTGTTGAGCACGCGCAGCGTCCCAGCGAGCCAGGTGAGAGAGTGCCGCGGCCTCCCGGCCAGCCCGGCGCCGCACGCTGCTGCTGAACACACTGCCAATTGTCTTGATCAGCTTGCAACGCGCTCCGATCGTGCAGCACACACCCGACCCACAGCAACCTTGAGCAACGCGGGGGCAAGTTCGAGGGAGCAAACCAGCCCGCGCAGTTGGTCACGATGAGGGTCCTGCTGCTGCTGGCGATGATCGGCACGGCGCTGGCAGGTGGGCGCGTGGTGCCGCCGACGCCTTGCAGCAGCGCCCCAGCTGCCGCTGCCGTCGGAGCCGCCGCCTTTGCCCCCTGCCCACTGAACCTGTGGCCCCTGCTGCCCTGCAGCCCTGACCGCGTCCACCAACACCCCAGGAGGCATCTCCCGTGGCAGCACGCCCCAGTTTGTCCTCCTAACAGTGCGTGGGGTGGGAGGTGGCTGTTGCCTCCGGTACTCCTGCCGCCGGCCGCTCGCCTTGCACGCCGCGATCGGCCGCCGCTGGGGCTGATTCGGCCGGCTGCTCTGCGTGCGCGGCTGCCGGTAGTAGTGACAGGCACACACGCTGACTGGATGCATGCACCGCCACTCGTTTCCCTCCAAACCTCCCTCACCATGCCTCACCATGCTGGCATCACACCACGCTCCCGCCTGCTTGTGCAGCACGATGACGCCATCACCACCCAGACGTACGATGCCATGCGCTCTGTGACAGATGGCGTGGAGGCCAGCGGCTGCCCCGCAACCGCCACCATGTTTGTCACCTCTACCGGCACCGGTGCGTGCGCTCTGCGGTTGGGCGGCGGGTGCGCAGAGGCAGCGGCGGCGGGTGCGGGGGAGGCCACAATGGCGTGCGCCGCACACTCGCAGGGCAGCCGTGGTAGCCAGGCGGCATGCACACCCCAAGGTGGGCCGCTGCTGCGACTGAGCTGCCGCCATGCCGACGCTGTGCTGAACCAGCATGCATGTGTGACCGCCGCTCTGTACCGCAGACTGCGAGCTGCTGGTGGATCTGTACCGCTCGGGTTACGAGGTGAGCCCCCCTGCCTGCTCCCTCTGCCGCTCGTGCCTCTGCCGCTGCTGCTGTGGAACTGCCGTGCTCACGGCCAGCCTGCCGCCTCGGAGCCTGCACACCGCCGGCCACGGCAGTCTTCACCAAACGCCGCCACGGTTCACCGGTGCGGACCCCACTCACCCTGCTTACTCCCTACCCCCCATGCCACAGATCGGCGACCACACCGTGAGCCACAAGTCCTTCCTGTCCCAGTCGTACAGCAGCCTGGAGAAGGAGATTCTGGACGCGCGTGAGCGCATCGCTGAGTGCGGCATCCCTGAGAGGTGGGTGCCGCTGATACTGATGAGCTGACCCCGCAGGAGGCTTGCTGTGCTGCCAGCCGCGCCCAAACAGCTGACGAGAGGGCGGACGGGATGGTTTGCATGCCCCTTCTAGGTGGGCGATATAGCTGTAACCTTGCAGCAGGTTGCAGCTGCTGGACGGGGCGGCGAAAGTAGTTGGAGGCAGCTGTACTGCAGTCATGCGCCCGGCGCGTGTCGGCGCGCCCGGCGCTGCCGTGCGCACTTGCACAGCAACCCCCTTCCCCCACTGCGGACGCCCTGCCACTTTCCTTCCCTGCAGCGCAATTCAGGGCCTGCGTGCACCTTTCCTTGAGATAAAGGGCGAGGTGTGGGAGATCCTGGCCGACAACGGCTTCCTGTACGACAGGTGGGTGTGCGTCAAGTTTAGAGTGTTAAGATCGAGGCGTGTAGCAGCGGGAGAGGCAGGCCGAGCCTTCCTCTAACCTGCGCTCGTTCCCTCCCCCTGCTGGCCGCCCCCCCTCTGCTGTGCAGCACGCTGATTGAGAACACGCAGGGGAACAGCGTGTCTGAGGACTTCAGCGTGCGCAGCTGGCCGTGGGACATGGGGGCGGGCATCCCCATCAACTGCGCCTGGTGGGTTGGCTCCTGGAAGCATTTGCCTGCTGTGTTGGCCAGCCTGCAATCATTGTGCTTGCCTGCAAAGCTGCTCACATGCAGGGCATCCTAATCAGCTGCTGGTTGCCGCTGCTGGATGGCATGCGCGGCTGCCCACCCCCTCCAACCCCCACTGCCGCATGCTAGCTTTTGTCCCGACTTGCGTTTGGCTGACGCTCTACCCTGTGTTTTTCACCGCCCTCTCCGATGGCAGGTACTCAACCATCCAAAAGTGCCCCGCCGGCGCCAAGTATCCGGGGGTGTGGCAGGTGCCGCTGTGGGACCTCAGCGCCAAGGGCGGCCCATACACAATGGTGAGTGACACTTTGGGCTGGCAAGTGGTGCCGCCTGCCGGTGAATGGCACCAACTGCTGGCGAACGATGCCACCTGCTGGTGAATGGCGGTATTGTTATTGTGCTGTGTCAAGCTGCAAGCGGGCACCCCAATGACGGACACTGGAGCGTACCCATGTGCGCAAACCAAGCAAAGCAAAGCAGCCGGCAGCGCGCTCTCTGCTGCTGACTGCCGCTGGCCTTGCATGCATCCGCTGCCCGCAGGACTATGGCGATGATGGAAGCCAGAAGTGCAGCGGTGCAAACTGCGTGTACGACATCCTCATGGCCAACTTCCAGGTGCGGTTTGGTTCGGTTTGGCGCACACCTCTGTCTATGGATGAACCAGATAGAACACACAGCCAGGCCCATACGACATCCTCATGGCCAACTTCCAGGTGCGGTTTGAACTTCCAGGTGTGGTTTGGTTCAGGCGTCTGCCTGTGTTGATTCGGGTGCCTGCCTGTGTTAATTTACGAAACCGGTACAGAGCACGGCCAGAACTGTACGCCATCCCCATGACCAGCTTCCAGGTGCTTTTGCGCAGTGCGCATGGTGCATGACGCGGCGCTGGAAGGGGAGTGGAGCACGCATGCGGGCGGAGGGCGGGCCCTTGCTGGCGGCACGCGGCGATTGAGCCGGACCGCAACCACACCTTCTCGCCTGCCTGCCTGACTGCGGTGCTTTTGGCCCACTAATTGCAGGAGAGCTACGAGGGCAACCGTGCGCCCTTCCCCATCTTCATCCACACTCCCTGTGAGCGCAAACTGCCGGGGTTGTTTGACGCTTGAGCAGAGCAGCTGGGCAGGCACACTGCCCTGCTTGAGCGGGGCACAGCTTGAGCGGGGCGCATCATATCGCACAGCGGGCCTCACGTGTAGTCAACGCACCCGCTGAACCCGCCACTGCCGCGCCCTTGCTGCTGCAGGGCTGAGCCGGGGCAGCCACCTGCCGCAGCTGCAGCGTTTTGTGAAGGAGATTGCGCAGCTGGACGACGTGTACTTTGTCACCATGCGCCAGCTGCTGGCCTGGATGCAGGTGCGTTTCCTGCAAGGCGCGGGTAGCTTAGAAGCATGCATTCTCATCACCGTGCGCCAGCCGCTGGCCTGGATGAAAAGTGCGCCTGGCGCTTGCCGTCTCAGACTTGTGAAGGGCGGTGCGGCGACGGTTGGCCTGCCCCTGCTCCTGTGCTCCCGAGATGCTTTGCCTCGTCTACGCCTAGTCGTTGCATTCTGCGCCATCACGCTTGTGCCTTGCTTGCCTCATTGCCGCCTGCCGCGCCCGCCGCCCCGGTTTAGGGTTGTTTAGGATGTTCCCCCTTCACCCACACTGCAGGACCCCGTCCCGCTTGAGGACCTCACCCCCCAGCGCCTGGGCTGCGGCAACGAGGGCGGCGCACCCGGCGCCGCCGCCGCAGCCAGCAGCGGCGGCCAGGACGACACGCAGCAGGAGCAGCAGGACACCGACGCCTCTGGTGACAACAGCGGCGAAGAGGATGCCGGCAATGCTGTTCGCGACTTGGTGTCCCCGCTGGTGACGGCTGGCCCCAGCGGCGCTGCCCCCGCGCCCGCCCCTTCGGCTGATGCCGAGTACGGCTGGGCCGGCGAGGGCGCCGACGCTGAGCCGATGCAGGCTCCCGACATGCAGCAGCTGTCTGCCATGTTGCGCGGCCAGTAAGCTGCTCGCCGTGAACGTGCACCTAGCGCCTAGCGCCCCAGCTGCCCCAGCTGCTCGCCGCTCGTAAACAAAGCCAGCCCGTGCTGCTGGCCGCTGGGCTGCTGCTGCGCCGCCCACTCGCACCCGCCCCCACCCGCGTGCACCGCTGCGCAAGCGGCGCGCGCTGCATGCCCCTGATGCCACTGATTCTTGCTTCCAAATGCACCCCTTTCCCAGTACCGTTGATTTGTCCCCTTCCCCGGCCCTCCATCCGTTAAGAGGTGCCTGATCCACCCCTGCCTAAGGGCCCTCCGTCATTGCTTCTACATGGCTGCTCGGCCCAGCGTTTGCCTTGCCTCTTTTTTCGCTGATAGGCAGCCCCCTGTTGCCGGCCGGCGCCCACATGGCCGGGGCGCTCGCGGATGCCAAATGCATGCCCATACACACAGCAGTCTGCCTTTCTTCCCTACTAGAGCAGCGCCTTCTCCTGCACGCTCTGGCCCCGCATGCCCAATGTGGGCAGCCGGTCGACTTTGCCACAGCCTCAGCACCCATCACTTCAACCTTCAGTTCACCCCGCATCGTCGGCCCCCTCTCTGGCACTGCTCTCGCCATGCGCGCTTGTACGCCCCTCTCGATCTCTCACTCGCCTCCGAGCACATTGCGACACGCGTCCAGTTACCTTGGATGGATTCCGATTTGTTACATTCGTTTGATCTGCAGGTGCGGGCTAGAGAGGCAGAGGAGCGCTGGTGGGCAGCCCGGGTGTGTGTGGTTCGGTGGCAGGCGGCAGGCGTGGCTCCACGGTCGCACCACTGGGGGCGGCACCCCCCAATACTTCACACCGGGCAATAAAGTTACAAGACTGTTTAGTGGCCGCAGGGATGGGCACGGGCAGACCGTGGGGCGTTGCCACAGTGCAATACTTGCCATGCTGGGCGTCGCCACAGCGCGAACACACTGGCAGGCCTCCTTGCGCGGAACTGCGACTTGCGTGCACAATCAACTCCAGCGCATTGCAACAGCCTGCTGAGAGACCCGCGACAGCTGGGAGCCAGTGACCGCCAGGACGGTTGGGGACGCTGCTGGCCGCAGGTGCGCAGTCGGTGGGCGGCGGGCTTGATCCAGGGTCTGGCAGTTTGCTTGAGCCCAAAGCAGCTAGCCAGTAGGGGCGCGCCCCTACCAACGCCCAGCAGGCTGCTCGCTGTGTCTCGCTGCACCCCGCAGGCCCTGTGCCGCAAAACCCACCTAGGACTGGCCGCAAGGATGCGGTTGCGGGCGGCGCTGTTGGCGGCGCTGCTGGCGGTGGCGCTGGCGGCACCCGCCCCGGCACCCGCCCCAAGCCGCCGCCGCTCCAACAGCTCGGCAGAGGAGCGCACCCCTCGTAGCCCCTCTCCCAAGCCAGCCAGCACCAGCCGCAAGGAAGCAAAGGCCAGCAGCCCCGCTCCAGCACCCCGAGCAGCGCCACGCCCGTCGCCGGCGCCGAGGGACGCCGCCACTGCTGCGCCCGCCCCGGCTCCCTCCAAGCGTGGCGGAAAAGTGAAGGCCAAGGATATTGATGAAGACGGCAAGCCGCTGCGCGTGCAGGCACAAGACTTGCTGCCCTCCTCCTCCTCGCTGCCAGCCGGCCCGGGTGAGCAGCGCTGGTGCAGAGCCGCCTGCAGCTGCCGCCGCGGCCGCCACTGGTGCCCAGCAACCGCACCTGCCTGCTGCCGCTGAGTTGGACCCTGCCGCTGCCGCCGCGCCTGCCGTGCAGTGGTGGCCTCCCTCAAGCCGCCCCGCGGCATGCCGGCATCGGTGGCGCCCCAGTTCGTGCTGCTGGCACACATGGGAGCGGTTGGACGCGACGCGTACGATTTGGTTGGCAGCGTGACGGGCTCTCGCGAGGTCAACGGCTGCCTCGTGCGCGGCACCATGTTTGCCACGCTGGAGGGCACGCGTGAGCACCCGCTTGCGGGCTGGGCCGCCTCCCTGCAGCTTCCTTCCGCTGGCCGCGGACATGCATGGCAGTATCGAGGGGCGGGTTGTGATCAGTTGGATGTCCTCACGTGGCAGCTCGCTGCCGCGCCCGCACCTGTCTCCTTGTCTCCTCAACCCATCCACACAAACGGGGCGAGCGAAAACTTTCCCTCAGGATATGGGAGCACACAAAACCCGCCCGCCATCCCCTCCCGCAGTCTGCACCCTTGTCAACAAGCTGTATGGCGCCGGGTTTGAGGTTGCGGACTTCACGGACACCGGCGCCACTCTGGCTGGGCTGGACCAGATGACGATGCGCGACCGCATTGCCGTGGCCCGCACCAAGCTGGCGCAGTGCGTGGGCATTCCCGAGAGCTCCATCGTTGGATTCAGGTGGGTGTCAGGGTTCCGGCAGTTGGCAGATGGTGGAACGAAGGAGGCCAGACGGGCAGGAGAGGCGGGCGGCCGTGGGCCACAGTAGGGGCCTGCGTGTGTGAGGCAAGGCAGTTGGGCTGCTGCCGCTGCTGTCCAGCGCAGCTTCCGAGCACACACCAGTTGGCTCCTGCTTGCTTTGCACCCCCGCAGGGCGCCCTTCCTGCATTCCAGCCCCATGCAGCGAATGGTGTTGTACAACAACCGCTTCCTCTACGACAGGCACGCTGCGCTGTGCTGCCTGCTGTATCCGCTCCGCTGCACCTGCTGTGCCGGGCCATGCACACAATGCTTTGCCCCAGGCCGGTGCAGGCGGTCGCCGCCTCTGCAAGCTGTACTGTGATGGTACGCCTGGCCTCGTCCCACATGTACCGGCCGCTGCTCACCCGCCATGCGCTCAAATGTACCTGTGCAGCTCGCTGATTGAGGACGGCACGGGCCAGTCAATGAGCAAGGACATGACCCAGAGGCTGTGGCCCTTTGACATGGTGGACGGCGTGCCCATGAACTGCAACCTGTGAGTTTGAACACGGCGGCGTTTTGGGGTTGGTGCACGCATTTTGGTGGGCTGCCCGCCGGTCGCTTGGCTGCCCCTCTCCTGAGCTGGGGTGAGCCGGGCTTGAATGGCATGCGCTCTCGCGGCTGTGCCCCTGGTGCGCTTGCCCACCCTGCCGCATCGATGCATGCTGCAGGTACAACCTCACGCAGCAGTGCTCCACCTCCGAAAAGTACGATGGGCTGTTTGAGGTGCCAGGTAAGAGCGCATTGGTGGCTAATCATGGGCCGACCATTTTGACGCGGGCTGCAGGGCCACTTCGGCGTCTGTTGTCAAGGCATGGCTGCCGCGGCTGTCTGCTGCAGTTTGCGCTCACCGCGGGCATTGCGCCACCCCGTGGTTTGTCCTGCAGTGTGGCAACTGACGGCGGAGGGCGGGCCCTTCCTCACCAACCCGGGCGGGTAAGCTAGCAGCCAGCAAGGTTGTTGCTGTGAGATGTGTGAAATCCGGGAAGCCACTCATTGCAGCCAGCCAGTGGCGGTCAGCACCTGCATGCGCCTGCCCTGCTGCGCTGCAGCCGCAAGGGCTTGGCGCCTGCACGCCTCAACCCTCCATGAGCCAGCACCATGCCGCCAGTGCCGACCCACCCGCCTGCCCCGCATCCATCCAACGCACAGCTCTGGCGGCCCCGGCGTGTTTGATGTGCTGAAAGCCAACTTTGACGCGGCCTACCTGGGCAACCGAGCGCCCCTGCCCATTTCCTTCACCTCTGATTTCCTGTCGGTGGCCGGCAATCGGGCGGGGCTGTCCAAGTTCATCGGTGCGTGCCTGCTGGGCCTGCTGTGGTTGGTTGTTAGTCAGCTGGCGCTGCTCGGCTGGTCGCTGTGCAAGTGCGCCGCTGCCTGCGCTGGGTTACTGGGCTCTCGCCTGCTGCTGCTGCTGCTGCTGCTGCTGCTGCGTCCCGGCTACTGCCTCACCTGTGCCAAACCCAGGTGTGGGCCAGCAGAGCTCTCACTTGCGCCAAGCCCTGCCCGTTGCAGAGTATGCCAGCACCAAATCCAACACGTACTTTGTGACCTACCGGCAAATGATTGCGGTGAGTGTGGAGCAACCTTACTGGTGCCCAGCTGCCTTGCCACATCAACATGGCATCTCTACTTCCTTGCTGCTGCCTCTGCTTGCTGCGGCTGTGTGTCTGCCATGATGTCATGCCTGCGCCTTCTTCTCGTTGCCCACCAGCACTTGGTTCATCCCCCCGCGCATGCAGTGGCTGAAAAACCCCATCTCCACCAAGGAACTCATCCCAGCGGCGCTGGGCTGCGGCAACGCCGGCGGCGCGCCCGCCACCCCGCAGCAGTTGGCGCAGCTGTCCCAGCCGACTGCCCCTCCAGCCGTTGACATGCCCTCGGAGCCTGCTGCGCGTGGCTCTGGAGAGGGACAGAGCGGGGGCAAGCAGAATGCGGTGAAGATGCCGCCAATGGGCGTTCGTATCGCCATGACTGTCGGAGGTGAGGCGGGAGGGCGTGTGCTGCTGGGGCAGGGAGGGTGTGTTTGTGCTGCTGCCGGTGAGGCTGAAGTAGGAGGATGGGTGGAGGAGCCATTTGCACATGGACTGAAGCTCCAGCCCTGGGTAGTGTGCTGGGCACCAAAGGCACCTGATGCGTCACGACTGCAGGTGTGGACCTGGACACGTTCCGCACCCAGACCGCCCCGCAGCTGCTGACCATGCTGCACCAGCGGTGAGCCGCTGCAAAGCACAGCACGGCATGGGAAAAATACAACGGCACAGCAAGGCATGGATCAGCCTGCAGTTGGGTGGTCTGGCCGCTACACGTCAGCTGCCGCCGAGCGGTTGGCACATGAACTACGCATGTGGGCAGCAAGGCTCAGCTGCATGCCACCTGCGTGCCGCTGCAGCCTGCAGCCCGACCCCAATGCTGCCTGCGCCTCGCTTCCACCCTCGCAGTCTGGTGGGCTACTCCAACCGCTTCCAGGGCTTCATTGCCAGCATCAGCACGGTGCCAGCGGGCGTCACGCTGGCGGGGCGGCGCCTGGCTCAGGACCAGGGGCAATGGCTGCAGGTGGGATTCAGCCTAGCGGTGCAGTGCAGCTTGGGTTGGGAGTGACGGCAGCAGTTGCGGCGGGCATGGCAGCGGCTGGCATGACACGGCTGGGCTGTCACGTATGCCAGCCAGCGGCGCGTGCATTTGTGCAGCGGCCAGCCCTCACTGCCATTGCGTGCATGCACGTGGCCCAACCGCCGCACTCACTGCTTGCAACGTACGTTGCTTTCTGCAGGTGGTGGTAGTGATGCCGGGCGATAGCCCGTTTGTGCTGTACCAGCGCGCCCAGAAGGCCATCAGGTGGGATGGCAGCACAAGCAGGGGCGGGGGTGCTGCTGCTGCTGCGTGACGCCGCTCGCGTTTGTGGCTGGCAGTGCATCCCGTGCTGAGGCCCAGGTGCAAGGCAACACAGCCTGGCGCCCTTGCCCAACTTCTGCCGCCCGACATGTGCGCTTTTGCAAAAAACAACCTTGCTTCGTTTGGCCTGAGAGTCTCTGAACGGCAACCCTGCCCAACAGGGACGGCGCCCTGGGCTCGGTTGTGGCGCTGTCCGGCGGGTACCTGGTGCCACCCACGACGGTGGTGCCCTTCAAGGTGCGCTGCACGCCTCAGCAACGCAATGTTGCCACACTTGTGTTGTCTCTGAAATCCTGCCAAGGCTGCACCTGCCGCCCATATCACCCTGCAGCGGCCCCTCCTGCTCACACCACGCACCGCTGCCCACAACGCCGCTGCTGTGCAGAGCGGGATGGACCTGGATCCGCTCAGCGGGGAGGCTGCTGGCACCACCTGGGACAGCTCAGCAGATGGCAGCTCTAGCAGCGGCAGCAACAACAGCACCACGGTTGGGCTGGCTGTAGGCCTGACCCTCGGGCTGCTCGCCCTGCTGGCCGCCGCGGGCACGTTTGCGTACTTCAAGTGGTGGCGGCCGCGCCGCGCAGCAGTCGCCGACGCCTCGGCAGCAGCAGAGCAGCAGGCTGACGCCGAGCCGGAGGCAGACAGCGGCGGCGATGGCGGCAGCAGCGGCGGCGGCGTCCTCAAAGCGCCCATGACGGCGCTCAAGCGCTTCAAGGCGTACATCTCGCACAGCGAGACGGCGAGCCAGGTGGGAGCCGCTGCGCTGGTTTGGGTGCCTGTTGTAGCCAAAGCTGCTGGGTGGGTGGGTGGGTGGGGCAGGCGGTGGACGACTGGCTGGCGCTCCAATTATCACCAGAGCAAGTGGATGGGCAGGCGGTGGACGACTGCTGGGGACGCACGCCTGGCTGCGCATGCATGCCAGTAGCTACCTGTCGGGCCTGTCGGCTTGCCGTTGACCGGACCTGCTGCCTCTCCCACCCCCCTTTGCCGCAGGTCTCCGAGTTTTCGCCCGCCCCCTCGGTTGCGTAGCGCGGCCTGCGGCGGCGCGCGCACCTGTGGCTGCCTGCAACACGGCAGCTATAGCAGTGTCACATGTCGGCAGCACGATCCCCTCGCTGGTTGTCTTCCCCCTGCTCTATCTCCACGGCCAAAGCCCGTCCTCTTTTTTACAAGCGTCATTGTTTACTTAAATCATGCCCATTCCTGTAGTAGTGCACAGCAGCACGCACAGCCTTTGGGGCTGCGCAATTGTAAGATGGTTGAGCGACAGCTGGGAGCAGCCTGTAGCAGGTGACTCCCTGCGGCTCAAGGGATGCAGTCAGCAGCCTGCAAATCCATCAACTGCCCAGTGTCAGGTAACCTCTCAACTGGGGGCATTCTGGCAGGTAAGCAACTGCGGGGGTGGCGGAAGCCATCCGATGCATGCAGCCTGTGGTTTACCTGTACCGCCGCGGCTGCCAACCCACCAGCGGATCAGGGCCGCATCCGTTCGTTCTGACATTCGCGTGCCTGCAGATCTGCATTGTACGGCTTCTGATGACGCCGCAGGCCGGGTAGCTACCACGCAACGGCTGGCGGCGGCCCGCTAGCAGCTGGGAGGCCGGCAGCATGCGGGCGCACATCTTGCTGCTCGTGGCGTGCGGTTTGCTCGGCGCCCCGCTGGGTGAGGCCTGAGCGCCGCCGCCGCCGCTGCTGCTGCCAAATGCATGCTGCCTGCCTATGCACTCGGCCGGGCTCAACTGTCGGCCCGCCTCACATGCACGACTTTGCCTCGTGGCTTCGCAGGTGCAGCGCCCGACTGGTACTCCTGCGACTGCAGCGGCCGGGCCAACTGCATGTGCCCCAGCCGCACGCACCCGGCCGCCGACCGCATCCCCCTGCACGATGTTCCGCAGTTTGTGCTGTTCACGGTGCGGTGGGGGAGCAGTCTGCAATGTTTGCAACGCAGGGCATTGATCAATGCAGTGCCAGCACTGCAACAGCAGCAGCGGCGCAACGCAAGCGTCGCATGCCATGGCGCAGCAACAGCTGGGCCTCCTGGGCCAACCCATTGCTGCAGCATGATGATGCCATCCTGGAAAAGACGGACGCCAGCATGCGGGCCGTGTGTGATGGGCGCACCAACCCAAACGGCTGCCCTGCGAGAGCCACCATGTGGGTAGATCTGATTTGGAAGCTGGAGGAGGCACACACAGGGTTGCAGTGGCTGGCCTGCCTGCAACGCCGCCGCCTGTGGCTGCCCAACTTGTCCTTCGGCCAGGTCATGACGTGTGCAGCCCGCTGACGTGTGCAGTCCGCTGACTGCCCAGCCCATCTGCTGCAACCGCGCCCATGTAGGTTTACCATGCAGAAAAACACATACTGCGACCTGGCCTACCGCATGTGGAGGGACGGATACGAGATCAGCGGTCAGTGGCGGGCACTGCTGTCTATGCCGTCTGTCCAGCCCAGTGCATACCATTGTCCAGCATGACACGTGCCTGCGGCGCCTCGCTGCACTTGTACTGGCGGCAATCGTGTGCACCGGTGTGGTGTGTCGCGTGCTGCTCTGATGCTTATCGTGCTGCTGCCTGCCTGCCCCGCCGATCCGCAGACCACACGGTGACGCACCCGCCGGTAAGCGGGTGACCGGGCGCTCTGCAGCACTGAGCAGGACACGCATGGGCACAGCGAGCGCAAGCGCGCAGCCCACAGCCACTGCTGCAACTGTGTGGTTTGGAAACTTGGAAACTTCTGCCCCCTGCAGATGGACTCGTCTATGGGCAAGGAGCAGGCCCGTTACGAGGTTGCGGGGATGCGGGAGTGGGCAGAAGAGTCGTGCGGCATTCCCGCCAGCGAAATCGTGGGCTTCCGCAACCCGTGAGAGCTGCTGGCCCTCTTTGCCGTGCAGTGCGTTTGGTTGGGGTCGGGTGGCGCTGGGGGTCCCAGGGCATGCCCGTGTGTGGACCGACCCAGCAGCATGCGCACGTTCTCAAGCTGTGCGGCCATGCTCGCCATTGGAAGCGCGCTTTCCTTTGAAACCGATGTCGTTTTGGCTGGCCCGCAGGTACTTGACCACCACTCCCACCGTGCGCCAGGTGGGCAGGGGCTTTTGACTGGCCCACCCACTGTGATCTAGATGCACCTGCCCTGCCCTGCGCTGCACCGCCCTGCCCGGATCGCCACGGTGCACTGCAACAGGCAGCTGTTGCAAGCCGCACCGACCTGCTCCATGTGCCCTGCATCCTGGCAGGTGCTGCACGAGGAGGGTTTTCTGTACGATAGCACGCTTATGGAAACCCTCACCTATTCGCTCTCCAATGGGCCTGGGCAGCGCGTGTGGCCCTGTGAGTGCTGCTGCCGTGCTGGTTGATAGCTCGAATGAGGCTGGGCTGGGGATTGCGGACTGAGGACGCCCTTGTATGTTGGAGTGTTGGGTGCACCACAGCGCGCATCTCGCAATAACAGGCGCCAGCTGGCGCCGCTGGTTTGCAGATCAACAGCGCATCTTCCCCCATCCTCTGGGCAGACACAACGGGCTTTGACATTCTTTTCTTTGGTCGTTTCATCCCTTTCTGTGCGGTGTACCCCCATCATATGATGCAGACACAATGGACTTCGGCATCGCCCAGAACTGCGGCTTCTTTGCCCCGGCGCAACAGTGCAACCCCCGCAATGAAACTTATTCCGGTGTTTGGCAGGTAAGGGGGAAAGGGCGGAAGGGGGAAGGAAAAAAGGGGAGGAGGGGAGCAAGGATTGGGCAGCCCGGATGGGTGGCAGTGGAGATCCGTCCTGGGGAACGTGGTTCGGATGGCGCTTTGAGCCGGATGCTTCGACTGACCCTATTTGTGTTTTGAGACGCGTGCTGAGATGCGTCACTTTTGTGGTGCAGGTGCCGATGTGGCCGCTGATGGATAATGGGCAGGAGTCGATGATGGTAGCTGATTGCCGCGGCTTTGGTTACTGTTTCCTTGGTTGCCGTTCCACGTGGGCCGGTGACGAGTCTGCACTGCCTGCTGCCGCCGCTGTTTGTCTGGCCAGCAGTATCATTCCAGACAGCGTTGCGCAACTCATGCCGTATGTTCTGCACTGGCAGGATTATGGGCCGGACGATGACTACTCGCTGTACAATCTGTTGGTGAGTGGCGCAGCTCCCGGTTTGGCGGCACTGGCACCGATGCTGGCAAGCTGAGTGCCAGCGCGAGTTGCATGTTGGTGCGCATGCCCATGGGAAACCACTTGGCTGTAATTGCTGCCCATGCCCCACCGAAACAGCTCCACACCACTCCTGCCGGGCACCAGGTTGAGAATTTTGACGCCTCCTACAACGGCAACCGGGCGCCGCTGCCCATCTTCATCCACACGCCCTGGTTCACGGAGCGGCGCTTGAGGCAGCTCGAGCGCTTTGCGGGTAGGAAGGGGCTGGTATTGGGCGCTGGCAGCGGCTGTTGCAGGCTGGTGTGGAGGTTGGTGGCACTCTCAAGCTCAGCAGCAAAAGCAGCAGCAAAAAAGCGCAGCTCCAGCAGCAAAAGCAGCAGCAAAAGAGCACAGCTCCAGCAACCCACTGCTGGCAGCAGCTGTAGGTTGCCTGGAGGCGGGTCAACATCTCCGTCTCCATCTTCTCTGTTGCGTCCCCCCCTGCAGACTACAGCATCGGCAAGGGCGCCTACTGGGTCACCATCACCCAGCTGCTCAACTGGATGCGCAACCCAGTGCCCGCCTCTCAGCTCAAGCTCAGCATGGCCATGTGCGGCAGGGTGCCCCCGCCGCCGCCACCCCCGCCGCCGGCCCCGGCCAAGCCGCTGCCAACCTCCGGCCTCAACATCACCCTGATCTTTGAGGGTGCGCGCGGGTTGGGCCGTGTGCCTGCAAGGCGTTGGGCTTTTGTGGAATGCTGCCATGGCCGCGGGCCGCGGGGCGCTCTGTACAGCTCTGTACAGCGTGCAGCAGGCTTGCCTGTTGCATCTCGCAGCCGTTGCCTGCGTGCCTGCCAACCGACTCAACTTCCTGGCCTCCTTGTTTCCTCTGCAGGCGCCGGGGAGGCGCACCTTGCTGCTCACAAGCCAGCCCTGGAAGCACTGGTGTCCAGCCTACTGGGCGGCAGCCAAGCGGCAGCAACCGTTCGGGAAGTCAAGCAGCTGCCCGCCGCCCCCTCCAGCACAGCAGCTGGTCGCGCGCTGCTGGGCATGGCAGAAGCCCCTACAGAGTCACCCTCGGCCTTTGGTGCCTACAGCGGGGGTGGTGTGCTAACGGCTGTGCAGCAGGAGGCGCCGGGCGGGCACCTGCAGAGCGGCTGGCGGCTGCTGGCGGGCGGAGCTGAGGTGTCGTTTGGGGACAGCGCAGTTGGCGCCTTCCTGCAGTACGAAGCGCCGAGCGGAGAGGCAGTACAGCACGACCTCAGCATGGCCAGCATGCACGGCAGCAGCGGCACCGTGGCGGCTGCCAACCTGGCGGTTGGAATGCCGGTTGGCCTGCTGCCGCAGGCAGTGCCAGCTGGCAAAGCAGCGGCAGCGGGGCAGCAGGTCGGCATGGGTGCACGGCCTCAGGTTCCAGCTGGGCAGCAGATGCCTCAGCGGCCGCTGGTGGCCAGGCCAGCCAACCCTGCAGTGCAGCGGCCAGCTGGCGTGCAGCAGCCGCAAGTGCCAACCCAACCTGGCGGTGCATTGGGGCAGCAGGCTGGCTTGCCTGAGCAACAACCGGGAGCAGCCGCGGGCGGCGGTGCAGCGCTGTGGCAGGCTGTGGGGCAGTTGCAAGCAGCAGTGCCAACTGGCAAGCTGGCTGCAGGCCAGCAGGCGGGGGCGGGTGCGCAGAAGCAGATACCTGCTGTGCCCAGCGGCGCAGCAGCAGGGCCGGCAGGCACCCAGCTGCAGCCAGCAGTGCCCACCGGGGCAGCAGTGATGCCGGTACCAGTGCAGTCGCCACCACCTCCTCATCCGCCCCCAAAGCTGCCGTCACCGCCGCCACCAAAGCTGCCATCACCGCCGCCGCCACAAGCAACAGATCCAGCAGCCGAGGGGGCTGCCTCCCAGCCAACAAAGCCTGGGCTGCTGCAAGTGAGTGCATGGCAAGCTGCTGGCAGCCTGGGTTGGTTCAGCTGTGTCTGTTAGGGTGCTCCCAGCGCTCACCTGTCCTGCCGCCAACTGCGCCCAACTTGCTGCTGACTGGACGCCCTTGCGAGCAGGTCACATTGGTGGCGGCTGCCTCGGATCCTCTACCCGTGTTCGACGTGGCCGCCCCTCGGTTCAGGCAAGGCGCCTCCTGGTGTGGTGTGGCTGGCTGTCATAATTTGACTCGGTCGGCATGTTGCTTGCCAGTGTGCACGTGTGCTTAGATATGGCCTCCTCCTGCCCTGCCACCAAGCAACCTCTAGCCGTGGGGCTTCGTTGGGTCGACTCACCCCCTGGGTGCAAAGCGTTGGCGAGCGGAGGGAGCCGCTTCAGCTGAGCGCCTTCCCAGTTAGTTCATAACATCTAGACGCGCTGGTATGTGCAGGGATTCAAGCTTCTCAGCCAAGTTGCGGCAGATGGGCTTGCAGCTGGCCAAGGAGCCGGAGCTTGTGCCCTTCAAGGTGCGCTGGGTCCCCATCGTGCACAGCATTCCCCACCGTGCACAGCGGTCCCCATCCTGCACAGCGCCCCTATCGTGCACAGCGTCACCAGCACCGCCACAGCAGCCACGACAGTTGTGCGTGTCAGCCCTTATGCTGCTGCTCACATGGCACCCCTTGGGTGCCGTTCATTGCCCATGAGCTGGGCCCGGGCCACAAGTGCTGAGCTGAGCAGGTGTACCGCCCGCTCTTCCTCTGCTTTTCTGCAGAACGGGAGGGTGCTGCCGATGGAGCAGCACAAGTCGCCGCCGCACAGCCCGCCACCCCCCACGCCTCAGCCTCCCTCACTGGAGCAACCGACTGGCGGATCGGATGCCCCCAACAATGCAGCCACAGGTGGCGGCAGCAACCACCATGAAAAAAACAGCAGTGCCGCAGCCCAAGCCGCCAACGGCGGCAGTGCAGGCAGCGGCGGCAGCAGCGGAGGCATAGCTGGCCTGCCCACCGGGGCCTTCGTGGGAGTGGTGGCTGCTGGCACGGTTGTTGTGGCGGCACTCGCAGCACTGGCGGCGGTTGTGCTGTCGCGGCGGTCCAAGGCACACAGAGCTGCCGCTGCTGGCAAGCAGGCCGTGGGCGGCAGCAGCGGCAGCGTGATGCAGCAGCACGTGGGAGAGCCGTCAGGCCGCAAGGTGAGCTGGTGACGAGGAACTGTCTGCGACCAGGGCAGGCAGTGTTGGGCGGTGAGGGCCTTCCGGTGATTGGGTTGACGCACATACGCCTGTTGCTTGAGCGTCGAATACCCCCAACCTGTGAGCCAACCTGTCCTGCCCCCTGCTTTTGAATGCCTGCTTCAGAGCCCGCGGGAGCAGCACCACAGCATCCAGCTGGAAGCATCTGCACACCTTGAAGCACCCGACCACCCACACATGATGTGAAGCGCACAGTGCTGAGCTCGAGCCAATGCATGCATCCATTTCATTTGCCAGGCTGCGGGGGCGTTGCTCCATCGCCCCGCACGCCTGCGTGTCAGCGAGCCTCCACTCATCAGCAGCAGTACCTGTCCATTTTCACCTAGCTCTGTAGTATGCCCGCTTGGCTGCCATGTTGCAGCACCATGATGCCCATTTAACGTATGTGCACACCAAGAACATGGTTGGCCTAGCAGCGAGGTCAGCGGCAGCCAGCGCAGCGACTGATCAGGCATCAAGCATGCATTTGCCCGGTACAGCTGCTGCTTTCTTCCCTCTGCGGTAGCGCTTCTAGCGCACACCAGCGTCTAACGACCGAATGCTGTGCCTGCTGTGCCTGGCAGCACCTGCCGCTGCCCACCATGCACCGACCAAACAGGCATGTACCGCCCCCACATGTTCCCTCACCCTCGTGCTGCCACTCGGCCCACCTGCCTGGCACACAAATCCGCCGCGAGACGGGGGCCGCGAGCACTCGGCGCAGCACGCGGAGCGCCACCAAGGCAATCGCTCTGTGCTCCCCCGGTTGCCCCTGACTGCTTCACTACGACCAGGACGCTGACTCGGCCCGATCAGTCTCGCTTGTGGCCCTCAAACACCCCAGACGCGATGGCCACGGCCCTCGTCGCAAGCCTGGGCTTCCGCCCATCCCTGGCGCCGCCTGGGCGCTCATCCGGGTTTACAGGCGCGTGTTGGCACATTTCGCGGCGTTTGCCCTGCGCTTGCCCTGGGCCTCCCAAAGTTCGCTCCTCTCCTCTCCTCTCCTCACACCTGACCCCTCGCGCGCCCCTTCCTGCTGTGCAGTCCGCCAGCAGCTATGCAAGCCCGCCCTGCGCCGCCTGGCTGCCACAACGCCGGCGGCGGCGGCGTTGCCACAAAGCCGGCGCCGCCGCCGCCGCCGCTGCCTCCCAACCAGCAGCAGGCGCAGGGCCAGCTGGCGGCGCTGCCCCCCAGCCTGCGCCCAGCTCCAAGCCGGTCAGCATCAAGCGCTCGGTCATCAGCATCATACTGGTCTCATTGGCCTGTGGCGTGCTTCTGGGCCTGCCATGGCAATTCTACGTTTTCCCCGTGGTGTCCCTTTCGCTCATCCTGCTGAGCCCACTGTGAGTGTGCGGATGTGGGGCAGGGCGTGCGAGCCGGTGGGTGGCCAGCGGGCGGGAGCTTGCTGCTGACCAGTGCGCTGCATGCATGCGTTTGCCCTTGCCCAACCATCTGGCCGTGCACTCCACCCCCTGGCCCGCAGCCCTTGAGTGGCGGCGGCAGGCGCACAGGTGATCACAGGTGGTCATGACCAGCTGCCGGCAGCTCAGCGGAGGAGTGTGGGCAGGCTGCCGTGCATTGCTGGGGCGCAAGACGCTGCCGCGCCCTGCCCATAAATCAGCTGCGGGTACCTGCTCGATCAGCTGTGTGTCCACCTGCTCACCCACCTTGTCCCGTTGGCTGCCCATTTCGCCTGACCTGCAATGCACCCCTGGGCGCCCGCGTCTGGAACTGTGCCGCTGCACCAGGGCACAGCAGCAGCCGTGACTGCAAATCGATGCTGCAAGCAGGCCCAGCAGAATCAGCCAGCAGCGGCCTGGCGGCTGGCTATGCCTGGGCCTCTGGCACAAGCGCTGACCGCTGCCGCTGATGGCAGCGCACCGCCGGCTGGTCTGCACGGCGCCTCAAACTCGAATCGTTTCCCTGCTCTCCTGCTGTACATCACTTGTATGCCACATTTCTCAGCTCTACAGCCTTTACACTGCTCTCATATTCACCTGCTATTCCACCTGTCTGAGACGATTTGCGGCGAGGGCCCGTCATGTTATTTATTCAGGTCTGCACCAGCGCCTTCTTACATGTGCAACTCTTAGATTCAATTCAGTAAGCAAAACAGTGGGACAGGTCATAAGCCAAGCTCTTGACTGTGCGCGCTCAAAGCAAGCAGGTTGACAGGGGGCCTGCGGCCAACACAAACAGACCCAGCAACATCTAAGCATCCTTGCAGCTGTGCACCTGCCGGCCTGCCGTACTGCCGGCCTGCCGCCACACCCATGCTGCTGGGGCGCCCGCTGGGCTCTGGCTTGTGCCCTCTACCTATCCAGTGACATGGAGGCCAGCAGCTGTTCGTAGCGGCCGCTGGCCTGCGCCTGCAGCTGCCCTGCCATGCGGGGCGAAGTCGCCTCGAAGCAGCTGCCAAAGGCGGGCGGGCGCAGAGAAATGGTCATGGGCACCTCGCCCTGCTGCTCGCCCTCGGGGGAAGCATCCTGTGGGGTGGAGGGGGAGGAGGGAAGGAGGAGGAGTCAAGCAATGGAGCTGAGGGATGACTGGAAGCAGCTGGAGCTGATGAGCACTGCCACTGCTCCGAGCTGCTTCACCACTGGTGACAACCCAAACCGGCTCCTCCCTGGCGGCACCTGTCCCACCCACCTGCCCGCCGAACAGGCCACTGGGGATCCAAGATGGCCGCTCGCCCACGCCCTCCCCTCCGCCACCCGCCGCCTCCCCCACACTGCCCGGGCTGCCGCCCCACTGCTGTGCGTGCTGCCCGCTGCTCGGCCGCTGCTGCTGCTCCAGGCTTGCAAACAGCTGGAGCAGCAGGGAGGGCATGGCCTCCTGCTGCTGCTGCTGCTGCTGCTGCTGCTGCTGCTGCTGCTGCTGCTGCTGCTCTGCTTGTCCCGGCAGCTGCACAGCGTGCACATCATACCCGCCGCCGGCCCTGCCGGTGCCGCCGCCACGCTTTGCCTTGTCAGCAGCCAGCGCGGACAGCATGGGCAGCAGGGAGGCGTCGCCCTGCAGCAGGCCTTGCAAGCTCTCCATCGCCTCCACCTCCTGCGTTTGTATTGTGACAGCAGCGGCGTGGCGGCAGACTATACGTGAGACTGGCTAGCCGGAGGGAATGCTTGCCTCATTTCGTGGCTGTCGGTCAGCACAGAGCATTGCGCCCGCCTCCAGCCATCAGACCCGCCAGCACCCTGCCCTACTTGCCTTGGGCAGGGAAGGGAACATGTCTCCCAGCAGCGGCAGGGAGGGCAGCCGCATGGCGGTTTCATAAGGGGAAGCCAGAGGCTCCTGATCCATCAGTGCCTGCCCACCACCTGCTGCTGCTCCTCCCGCCCCTGGACCTGCTGCAAACGCCTCTGGCCCAGCCGGCGCCGCAGCCTGCCCCTCGAAAGCCAGCTGTGCCGGCGAGGGAGGTGGCTGCTGCTCCGCCGCTGCCGCCGCAGGCGCTGCCGGAGCCGGCATGGCAGGCGCTGTTGCTGCTGAGGGTGCTGGCCCGGCAGCAGCAGGGCCTGGGCCGGCTGCTACGCCGCCTGCACCGGCTGCGGCTGCGCCGCCAATGCCACCGCCAATACCACCGCCAATACCACCGCCAATGCCAAAACCACCAGCAGTGCCCGCTTGGGGCGGCGGTTGGCCCTGAACCAGCAGCTGGTCGGCAGGCGGCAGGTTGGCGAGGCGAGCCATCACATCCTGCCGGCACGGTACCGCCAGCTCAGCAGGCAGCAGCGCAGAGGCCCCGCTGCCGGGCGGCAGCACCGCTTCAAAGGCTTCAACCGCTAAATGAAGCAGGCCCCAGCCAGGATGGGCCGGCAGGGCCCAGCAGGCGCGAGCCTGCTGCCGCCACAGCTGCACTTCGGGTGTGCCGGGACCCACCAGGCCCGCCACGGCCAGCGTGCCGTCGGCCGCGGCGTGGCAGATGGCTGCGTTGGAAGGGGCAGAGAAGAGAGGGGCGGGGGTTGAATGCCGCTCTGTGGGAGGGGTCCGAGCGTTCATCGGCCTGCACCAACCGCATGCAAAGCGCCCCACACCAGCTGACGCGGCGCCGCCACTTGCACCAGGCTGTTGCGGCAAATACCCAGAGCCCCTCACGCATTCCAGCGGTCGCTGCTGCTGTAGCAGTGTGCGTATTGCCGCTCACCCACGCAAGGCAGCGGCGCCTGCCAATGCACACACAGCCTCACCTGCCGGGCGGTCCAGCAGCGGGACGCCCAGGTGCGTTTTGAAGAGCAGGCCGCGCCCGACTGTGGGGTCAGCAAACCAGGCCCTGCACAGAGTAGGTTCAGGATTACAGTATGCCGGTTGTTCAGTGCGCTTCCGTGCCGCAAACAGCTGTATGCCATCAAAAATTTGGAGCTGCCGTCCTTGCATGCCGGTTGGCGCACAACTGCACGTCGGCAGGCTGCTCCTTCACCACAGCAAAAAGTGAGGCTGGGCATGCAACTCCCCACACACAGTCCAGCAACGCTCATGCGGCCCCCTCACCGCAGCAGGAAGTCGGGCTGCACCGCCACCAGCGCATGCCGCCGCGCATCCTCCCACCCCTTCTGTAGGCCCAGCGCCGCAACCACTCGCTCCGCCAGCTTGGGCGCGCGGTCGGTGGCGGCCACCAGCCCTCGGAAGTCGGCCACTGTGAGAAATGAAGCGGGCAGGTGCGTGAGTCGGAAGAAGCATGCAAGCCAATCACGCGCTCAGTCTGGTTGGCAGGGCGGTCGGTGGCAGCACAATGCCCTCGGAAGTCGGCCACTGCGGTTGCAGTGACGACATGGGCAACAGGCGCAAGTGAGATTTGCAGAGTCGGTTGGAGGCCGTCAATCGGCAACTGTGGGGACGGGAGCAACAAGCACACACTCGGTTTGGACATTCAAGTTTGTGGCGGCCACCGGCCCTCGGCAGTCAGCGGCCCAACTGCCTATGTGCCAGCCATCCAAGCCGCACCTGTCTTGATGCCGCGAGGGCGGAACAATATCAAGACAGGAAGGAAGACAAGCGAAAACAAAAGTGCACCAGTCTTGATGCCGCCCGCTGGGATGTCCACCTCCAGGCCCGCCAGCACCTCGCCCGCCTGCCAAGGTGAAGGCGGGTCAAAGATAGCGGCATGGCACCTCAAACACCCCACTGCAGGTGGCCCAACCATCACGGCAGTCGTATCAGCACAGCAAGGCTGCAATACTAGACGCCACAAGCGAGGCCAGCCCTGCCGTCCACCTGAGCCAGCTTGGCGGCCATCTTGTCTCCAATTCCGTTCAGCTTGCCCACTGCGGCAGGCAGATAGGGAGGGCAGGCAGGGAGGGGAGGCGCCGTCAAGCCGTGAAGGCTGGAGGGTGCGCACGCCGCAATTCGCACGGCTTTAAGCTGTCGCAACATGGTGCTAAGCTAGGGAGAGGAGGTGACTCACCTGGGTCGGTGGTGAGGGGGACCGCCGGCTTGACGCTGCCCTTCACGCGAGTCGTGGTCACAATCATCTGCAGGTGGGCATGAGGGGGCAGCGGAAGACGTCACGAGGGTGCGAAGTGTGGTGGTGCGTATGTGGAGTGGGGATTGGTGTTGGCACCGTGAGTACCGCTTGCCATCAATGGTTGTCGGCGAGCTGGGATAAGCTTACAACCAACTGTGACTGTGCGGCAGGCGCCTCGGGCACCCTGCTCGACTGCTACCCATTCATGCTTGCCTGGTCGGACAGGGCGGGTTGGATGGAGGGCAGCGGAGCGCCGCTGGCGTCCAGCACTCGCACCGCCAGCCTGCGGGACAAGCAGCGAGCATGAGCATGCAATGCGTGCCTTTCGGGAGGGGCAGGGCTGGCGAGTGCACTGGGCGCCAAGCAGTAGCGCTGGAGACGGCAAACGGCCACAGCCAGAGGGGCAGGCACGCTGTGCCTGCTGTGCCTGCTATGATTGCTCTGCCTGCTGTGCTTTCCACACAACTCAGCCCACCTGTACCCCCACAGCTTGCTGCCCAGCAGGCCCTCGCTACTGCCGTCCACCCGAAGCTCGGGCAGGGAAACCGCTGGGCCGGGCAGCGACATGCGCACTGTGCCGCTGGCCTGCTGTACGCCGCCGCTGCCGCACAGGAGCAGGTTGGAGCCCTGGGCAGGGGTGAGGAGGAGGCACAGAGAAGGAAGGGGGAGAAGGGATGACATGGAGATGTGTTTGGCATGCCGCTGATTGGCGGAGAGGTGCGGTTTGGACAGCGCAGGATGGTCGCAACCTTGCGTGCACCCTGGGCGGGCAGCACAGTGAGCCATGCAGTCCTGCGGCATCCACCGCACCTTGGCGTTTTTCAGCAGCTGCGAGGCGTTCAGGCGGTCGTGCACATCGTGGCCGGGCGGCCGCTCCGCCTCAAACAGCCGGTTGTTTACCAGGAACATCTGGGCATTTGAACAAAAGTCGGAACGATGATTGAACCGGCAGTTGAACCGGCGGCTGCTCCCGTGCAGCCGCTTTCACACCAACACCACGCGGGTGGGCGGGTAGGGAGGAGCATGCCAGCATGCTCGCCCCTCCCTGGCAAAGGCAGCAGCTGCTTGACGCGTGTGCAGCTCAGCAGTGTGGCCAGCGGTGGCGGGAGCGGGTGCGGCTGCAAGATCAGCAACAGCAGCAGTCGCAGCATGCTCGCCAATCAAGCAAATCTCACCTCCAGCTGCAGCCCCTGGGGCAGGTCTTCCACCGAGCCGTCCCGCTCCTTCACTGCAGCCACACAGAGCGGGGCGCCGCACCCCGCCGCTAGCACCGCCCCCTGTACGCGGGGGTGAGGTGGATTTCCGGGAAGGGGTCAAGGCCGGTGGAGGGCGGTTGCATGGTTCGGCGGGCAGCAGGCTTCCCTGCCCACTCCTTTCACCCAGGGCAGCAGCGCCTGGGGTAGCGTGACCACCCTACATCCCACCCCGGCCGCCTGCAGGCCCATCCTTGCCTGGAAGTACTTTGTGACGAAGCAGCCGGCGCACTTGCGCTGCGGATTGTTGGCGCACAGCTGGCACAGCGGGTCGGAACAGCCCAGGTGCCTGCGCGGGGTGGGGCGAGGGCCAGGGTGCGGCGGGGTCAGTTGGGCGGCGATCTTAAAAGCTGCCACGACGGCGGCGGCCCTGCACGGCCACCTCAGCCAAGCTGCACACATCCCTCTCTACAGTCCGGCCCGATTCAACTGGCAGTCGTGGAAATAAACGAGGGAGCGCGGCTCCGGCGCAGTGCCGCTGCTGCTCGTCGGCGACGGCGCCGACGCCGCCGCCTGCACGCCGTCGGCGCAGGGCGCGCCTGCTGCTGGCTGGTCCGAGGGCTGCAGCAGCGCTTCGATCACGCCGGAATCGAGGCCCAGGGCGCGGCCCCGAGCGCGCACGCGGTCGGCAAGGGCCTGCAAGGGCGGGGTGGCGTGCCCGCTGGACTTCCTCGTGCTGCAGGCAAGCGCTGCAGGGTTGCCAGCAACGGTGAGCCCACCTCGAGCGCCTGCCGGCAGCAGCGCCCTTGCTGGGTGTCGTGCGGCTGTCGCTCCATAGTTACGCCACCAACAATGGGTTTGCAAGTTGATGGGGAGCCTGGAGGGCAACCTTCTCAGGAAGGCTGCATGAGCGGCGGCGACTGCAGCGGCGGCGGCTGCCTGCGGCTGCCTGATCCCAGTCATCACCGTTCCAGTTGGCACACCGCCTCTGCCTTCAGCCACCCTAAGCCCCCCGCCCAGCCTGGAGCCTGCTGCCCAACGGTAGCACGTGCACGCACTGCATTCCAGAGCTGAAGATCAACGTTGCAGAGACTTAAAACTATCTTTTGCTCCAGAACACGCACGGCAGCCTAGCAAACCAAAGCGGCGGGAAGGAGGATGATGCAGATGGCAGGTAACCGGGAGACAAATGTGCCAAGGGAGCTTCGCTATTTTGAGGGGGAACAGACGGCATCAAGCAGAGGGTAGAGGAAAACTGAGCAGGCAGGCAGGCGGGCCAGGCCAAGAAGAGGCAATGGCAGGGTGAGGGCCAGCCAGCTGGCCAGCCAGCCAGCCAGCCGGCCAGCCAGCCAGGGCACGGCAGGCACCGCAACAAGCGAGCTGGTCCATGATGGGGAAGCACTGCCATCAATGGCAGGACGAGTGCGGCGCCTGCACGCCCCTGCCTGCCTTGGACACAGGCGCCTTGTGAGCTGAAGGTGTGCAGGCAGGCCCAGAGGCGCCCCTCACCAGCTGGGGGCTGTGCTATGGATGGCGGCACCAGCAGGGGCCGCAGATGGCAAGCCGACGATGATCTGAATGCAGAGAGAGCAGCTGGGACGATGGAGAGGGGGCTGGAGGCATGGGTTGGCCGCCACGTCCGCCGCCGCGAGCGCTGCCGCCGTGCACGCGGGGCGCCGCGAAGGCAATGGCTCTGTGCCTCCTGGCTTTGTCCCTTGCTGCTCTACGACTGACGGGGCTCTGCCCCAGCACGATCAGGCATTGCTTGGGCCCTCAGAAGGGGCAGAGCGCTATGGTCACGGCGCTGGGCGCACGCCTGGGCTTCCGCCCATCCCTGGCGCCGCCCGGGCGCTCGTGCCAGTTTGCAGGCGCGTGTCAGCACCCGGTAGAGGCGTTTGCGCCCCGCTGTGCTGCCTCCCAAACACTCCCCTCCTCTCCTGCTTGAGCACGCCTGGCTCCCACGCGCTCCCCCTCCTGCTGTGCAGTCCGCCATCCGCTGCTCAAGCCCGACCTGCGCCGCCTGGCTGCCGCCCAGCCGGCGGTGCCGGCGGCGGCGCCGCCACCCAACCAGCAGCCTGGCGAGCTGCAAGACGTTGCGGGGCAGTCTGCGCCCAGCGCCAAGCCGGTCAGCGCACAGAACCTTCTCATCACAATGATACTGGTCATGGCAGTGTGCGGCTTCATTCTGCAGGTTTCTTCGCTCTACTGGTTCAGCTTGGGCATGTTCATCTGCTTCTGCCTGCTCAGGATCAGCGTACTGTGAGTGTGCTGATGTGAGTGGCTGGCACAGTGTGTGGGGCCGGCGGGTAGCCAGCGGGCGGGCGCTTGCTCATGACCAGTGCACAGCTGCATGTGCACAGCCCCTGCCAACCATTTGGCCGTGCCTCCACCCCTGGGCGTGCAGCTGAAGTGACCGACCGCTGGCGGGAGCACAGGTGACCTGCTGCCGGCAGCTCAGCAGAGCAATGTGGGCATATGGTGTTGTGCTTTGCTGGGGCCCAAGGCGCTCCCACGACCTGCCCGTGAATCAGCTGTGTGCGCCTGCTCATTCAGCCCTGTGTCCGCCTGCTCACCCACCCCTTCTAGTTGGCTGCCCAACCCGCCTGGCCTACAGTGCACCTACGTAGGCGCGCCCGTGTCTGGACTGTGCCACCCCGGTGCACACTGACGGCAGCCGCCATGACTGCAAATCGATGCCGCAGCAGGCCCAGTAGAAGCAGCCAGCAGCGGTTCGGCGGCCGGCCGCGCCTGGGACCCAAGCGCTGCTCAGATGCCGGCGTGCGCCGCCCAAGGCGCGTCTGCACTGGAATCCTCCCCCCAGCTTAGCAGCCTGTACATTACTTGTATGCCAAATTGCCCAGATCTACAGCCTACACACTGCTCAAGCGAGTTTTCTAGCGCCATTCCATCCGACTGAACCGGTATGCAGCGGGACCTGCAAGTTTTACGTGTATTTATTCAGCTTCCTCCGCACCAGCGCCACCCCAGACATGTGTAGTTTAATCTTGAGTGAAGTGAGTGATAATCTTGAGTGAAGTGGCTGCGAACCGGCGCACATGTGTTATTAACCCAAGCTTTAAACGGTGCGCTTTGCAAGCAGCAAGGGAGCCTGCATGGCAACCTTCCCCGAACGCTGCATGGAGCAGGCGGCGGCAGCAGGCGGCCGCCTGGCTCCCAGCTCAGTCATTTAACACAGTCGTGTCGATCAAGTTTTTGTCATCTCTGCACTGTACGCCAGACTTGCTTTGGCTCAAGGGTGTGGCAGCCTGCTTCTGAGGGCACCACGGTCGCCGCCGCTGCCCGCCGCCGCTGCTCCTCTGCCTTCCCCATGGAGGCTGCCCAGCCGCAGGCAGCCAGCCTGCCTGCCAAGCGCCCCCGGCAGCAGGGCAGCTTTGCAGGCGCCCTGATACAGCTGATCGTGCAGCGGGCGGGCTGCGGCGGCGGGGCCGTGGCGCCCACGCCCTCGGCGCTCGCCCTCGCACGCTGGAAGGCCAAGCGCCGCAACCTGTCGCCGCAGCAGCTGGCTGGTGAGCCTGGGTGTGTTTTGGCGGCTGTGCTGACTTGCGGCAAGGTTGGGTTTGCTGCGGCACCTGGTGTTGCCGCGCGGCGTGCTCGCCGTCGCAGCCAGCGAGGCGGCGGCAGCCGATGGGCGGTCGTGCCTCCTGCGCTTCTGCCATCACTGCGTGTTGCTCTGCTCGATTGATCGGTCACATCGGCTGCTGGCTCCGCTGTCTACGCCTCGGCTTGCACAACCGAAACTGCGTGCCTGGCCCTCCAGAGCTCGCTTCACCCCTCCCAGCCACTGCGGGAGAGGCTGCAAGCTGCTGCCTGGCCGGTGGCACCAGCCCTGCCTGGCTCCAGCTCCAAAGCCCTAGCCTCGCTTCTCCATTTCGGCCTCCTGCGCTCCTCCAGCGCCTCTCACAAGCACCTGATTGACGTCACGACCGGCTCATGGCGTCCGTCCCGTGCGATGAGGACTATGCAGGGCTTGTTGAGGCGCTGGAGCGCACGCCCGCCGCCGCCAAGTACCGACTCCTGCGGCCGCTCAGCCGCGGCGCGTTTGGCAGCGTGGTGCTGGCTGTGCAGCAGAACAGCGGCGATCAGTGTGCCATAAAAGCCATGCGCATTGGGTGAGGCAGGCGGAGGCAGCTGGAATCGTGTGCGTTTGGGCGAAGGCATGGCAAGGCGTGCGCTGGGCAGCTGCTGCCGCCGCCGCCGCTGCCGCGTGCTGACATCGGCAGCCCTGCGTGCCCCCTGCGGACTGAACCGCTCTGTCGCGCTGTGCTTGCGTGCAGGCCCAGCCATGACACCAAAGACATCCTGCGAGGTGAGCAGAGCAGGCAGCTGCCAAGTAAAGCCTGGCCCTCCCATCAGCACGAGCCTGGCCCCGCCGCCATCTGCCGGTGCCCACTGCACTTCCTGCTGCCCTGGGCCTCCCTCCCTCCCTGCTGCAGAGATCATGCACCATGAGGTGGCTAGCGGGCGGCTTCAAGGCCGAGGGTTGAGCTTGCATGCTGGGGGCCATCCCGCTGCTGCCGCACAGGCGCCTTCAAACCCTCCGGCAGCCGGCAAGCCTGCACCGCCTTCTCTGCTGCACCCGCCTCTCCCGCCACCCCATCAGGAGCTGCCGCGCCCGCTGCCAGCATTACTTAAGTCTGCTGCCTGGCGTTCCCTCACTCCCCCCCGCAGAAGCTGCTGCATGCGCACGTGGTTCGGTTCAAGGAGGTGTTTGCGGCGCCGCCCTACCTGTGCATCGCAATGGAGTACGTGTCAGGTGGGGCGGCTGACTTGATTGAAATTTAAATGTTATTTTTCAATGGAAACTCAGCCAAGCCCTACCTGTGAATTGAATGGAGTATGTTAGGTGGGGCGGGTGTGGTCGGGGGGGACCCGAACCAGGTCCGCGCGCTGACCCCCGGACGGCGACTTTGCTGAGCTACCTGCCTGACCACCTGCTGGACTGCACCAACGCGGCACCTCGCTGCCACCTCACTGTTCGTCTCGACCCAATGTTGAGCCGGTCTCAGCATGTCGTGTTCCATGCAGGCGGCGACCTGCTGGACAACAACAACAACATGCTACCTTGTGCTTGCCTCTGCTTGAATCCACCTGCAACCTCCCATGTTCCCGCCGGGCGGCGACCTGCTGGACTGCACCCACGCCCTGCTCGGCAACTGCCCTGTTGACTCACTTCTACACTGCCGTTCTGATCTCCTCCTCCTCCAGGCGGCGACCTGCTGGACTACATCAACGCGCAGCGCAGCGGCGTGGCGGAGGACGAGGCCCGCTACATCTTCCAGCAGCTGGTGAGCTGCGCTTGATTGCTGCGACCATGGGCATCTGTTGGCAGGGAAGGAGAGGAGGAGGATGAGGCGCGCTACATCTTCCAGCAGCTGTTAAGTTCGAAACGGGGCGGCCTGGTGGGCTGTGCCAGCCAGCTATGAAAGGGCAAGACCGTGGAGGAGGGTGAGGCGTGGTGCATCTTCCAGCAGCTGGGGCGTGAAAGAACCAGCTGGGCCAAGCTGCCCTGCCTGGTCATCGCCATGTGCCGCCCTGCGACCACGGCAGCCTCATCAACCACCCACCTGCCGGCCGGCTTGGCAAGCATGTGCGGCGACCGTCCCCCTTCCTCAACACGACCCCTTCAGATTCCGCCGGCCAACGACTGCCGCCGGGTGGGCGTTGAAACACAGACCAGCCCATTGAAATGCCTGCATGCGTTGCGCACGCGCTCCTCCTTGCAGATACTGGCTGTTGACTACTGCCACCGGGTGGGGGTGATGAACCGCGACATCAAGCCAGAGGCAAGCAGACTGCTCAGGGCAGCAGCTTGCCCCCGTTGCTCGAAGCCATCCAGCCTGTGCTGTAGGAGGTGCAGCTGTGAGGTGCGCGTTATGCGGAGTGCCTGCCGCCCAGCAAGCCACCTGGAGCCCGCCCGCCCAGCCATGCCACCACCGGATTCCACTTGATTGCAACGCAGAACACGCTGCTGGTGCGCGTGAGCGGCAGGCCGCCAATGGTTAAGCTTTGCGACTTTGGGTGAGCGCCCGCTGGCTGCCCGCCTTGGCCACATGAGCAAGCGCTGCCTCAGATGGGACCCAAAGGCCCAAATGGGACCCACGGGCTCAGCACAGCATGTGCAACAGCCTGCTTGCCGCCCCTGACTGCGAGAACACTGCTTGCGACCGGTACCTGTAGCACATGTGTGCATGTAATGCCATCTGGGTGAATGCAGGTACGCCAAGGGCCTCGAAGACAGCGCACCCTCCACCCGCGCGGGGTGAGCGCCGCACTGCTGGGCGGGTGGCGTGACGGGCGGCAGTGGGCGGCGGAGGCGGCCGGCGGTGCTGGGGGTTGCTTCAACGCGATGGGGTGGTGCGACCGTGTCACACAACAGTGTTTCTTGGCTGCTTGCCCTGGTGGCTGCAGGACGTTCCACTATGTTGCTCCAGGCACGGCTGTGTTTGCCGGCTACCGCAGACTGTTGCAGCGCCAACAGAGCGCTGCTGTTGGCACGCCTGCTAGCCATGCTGCGCCTGAAGTTGCACCTGATGCTGCACCTGTGCTCGCCATCATGCCTTGCTGTTTGCGCATACAACGCAGCTGAGCGCTCGCCGCCCTGATGTGCACTCATCAACTGCTCGGTTGGCTTGCCTGCTTCCGCGCAGAGGTGCTGCTCAACCAGCCGGGCTACTCATACGACGGCATGAAGGCGAGCGGGGTGGGCGGGCGGTTGGGAATGCGCTTCCGATGGGCAGCTCTGGTGTGCTCGCTCGCGTCAGCTGCTGCCACTCCTCGCACCAAGCCGTGGCACAGGCCTCCCTGCTCTGCTTTGCAGGCCGACATCTGGTCTTGTGGCGTCCTGCTGTACGTCACGCTCTTTGTGTCCTTCCCCTTTGCCGACCCCAACCCCGCCGCGAGCGGCGGCGGCGGGCCGGTGAACGAGGCGGAGCAGATGCGCAAGGTGGGCGTGCCTGCCGGCAGGCACACGGCGCCGATTGCACTGGGCATGCTCCAATCTGCTAAATATCTGGCCCTGCTGCTGGCCAGCGTCTGACTTGCCGCGCAGACGGGCCAGGCCGAGGGATGCATCGATGCACACCCCCAGCCGCCTCCCCGCCCACCTGCCCTGCCCCCCAGATGCTGCGCCGCATGATGGCGGGTGACTTCAGCTTCCCAGCCTGGTGAGCCTGGAGCCCCCATGCGCACCAGCGCACCACCAATGGGACGGCTCGACGGTACCCAGCTCAGTTGGCAAGGCACTGCTTGCAAGCGACCTGCACACCGCATTGCAGCGCTGCAGGCAAGGCATGGGCTGCTCCAACCTTCCCCTCCTGTGAATGCTGTGCAGGAAGCCGGTGAGCCAGGAGTGCGAAGACCTCATCTCCCACATGCTGACGCCTGACCACGCAGCGGTGAGCAGGGCTGCCTCTGGGGCGGCGGCTGAGCGGCGAGGTGGAGCAGAGCGGTGGACAGCGCCCGAGCACACGCTGCCCAATGGCAAGCGTTGAAAGCTTCTTACCTCTGCCCCCTCCCGCGTGCAGCGCTGCACCATTGCCGAGATTAAGCAGCACCCCTGGTTCCAAAAGTGAGCCCTGCTGCCCAGCTCTCCTGCTCCTGTGCCACGCCGCTGCGCACCCCCAGCTGGTGTGTTGTGCCACAGCAGCATGTGCCTGCGTTCCCCTGCCCTCTGTATAATTTTCTGAGGCGTGCGTCACGCGTGCCCCTCCCACTCCTCCTTCCTTTTCTCCGCCAGGAACCTGCTGCCCGGCACGCTGGACTACAATGACAAGGTAAACGGCTAGGGGCACCCACTGGCACAAGCCTCTTTATGCTGCAGCTTCGCCAACAATCTGAAGCTTTGTTGCTTTTTGTGCTGACATGTTTGCACCCTCCTGCTGCAGGTGCTGGCCATCAAGCGCGTGCTGCCGCAGAGCGAGGCAGAAGTGCTGGCCGCCATTGAGCAGGCACGTAGAGCTGACTGGGGAATGCACAGCGTGATTGCTGTGCGGCAGGCAGGCAACTGCAGCTGCAGGGACGGCGGCTCCAGTGATCGGCTGAGTGCAGCAGCGGACAGGACACTTGCTGCTCAGCTTGCCGCCAACCGACCAACCGCTTCCCCTCCCTCATGGCCCGTCTGCTCCCTACCCCGCCCGCAGTCGCGGCAGCTGCCGGAGGGCAGCAGCAACTCGGCGGCCTACGACAGCTTTGCGGTGGAGAGCGATGAAGACGAGGAGCTGGCGGGCTGAGGCGCCTGCTGCTCACACGCGTAATGACTTTGTTTGATTGGCTCTTTCTTTGCTGCGTCTGTTTGTTGTGCCCCCAGCGCGGCTGCGCCACGCTTGGTCTTGATGTGTCTGGAGGTTTGGTTTCTTGCTGCACAGACGGCATTTGTTTCAAACCACCCTTTCGCTCCTGGCTGATTGAGCAATCTTCCTGAATTGATCTCTGCCACTCGCCTGCTCAACCTGGCCAGGCTGGCCTGCTCCGCCGGCCACGCCCTGCCGCCGACGCCGCGCTGGCCCTCTTGCCGCATTCGTCTTGCAGCTCCCGCAGAACTGTTGCGATCGCTTTGTTGTTTGTAAAGACAGCCTGGAGGGGCATGAGCGACCCGCTTCAAGGTGCGGGCAAGGCGAGCTCGAGTTTACGCTGTCTTTCAGGAAAGTCGCGTCACTGCTGCTGAATATCACGATTTGCCCGATGCTTGCTACGCAGGAGGCAGCGCGGCCAGCGGGCACCCGCTCGCAGACTCCCAGCCTCTCTCGCCTGCAGTGCGGCGCCTCAAGATCTCAAACGGTGTGGAGGGGGACGATGGCGGTCTGTCGCCCCTTGGATCCGACTTTAGCGATGGGCCCGAGAGGTGCGCCCTTGCCGCCGCCGCCGCCGCCGCTGCCTGCCGCCTGCGCGCTCGTCCCTCCCTCAACAGCCGGGCTGGCGACACCTTGCACCCCGCCATCACTCCCGTTCGTGACAGGCTGGTGGCCGATCCTGACTCGCCCACCTCTCGACTCCTGGAGCGCGCCGCCCGCCGCTCACTGGCCGCTAGCGCACGCAGCACCCCCGAAAAGGTGCGGGTGCCTGCGGCTGGAAGCCACGGACTGGACACTCCAGTCAAGTCGCATGTGCAGCTGATCAGGTTGCTGCTGCTCTGCTGTCGACACCAAACCTTCACTCCATTTGCTCCACGCAGTTCAACTTTCGCAAGGACATTGCCCGCAACCCTGAGCTGGCGCGTGCCGCGCGCGCTGCGCTGTCCTCCTCCCCCGCCGACCACAGCGCGCTGGGCGGCGGCAGCTCAGCGCGCCAGCCGCTTCAATTCGGCGCTGAACTGGACAGCCTGACTGCGGTTGTGGATGCTCTCGACAGAGATGCAGCAGAGGAGAGCCGCATCAACCAACAGATGGCGGCGGCGGTGCTGGGGCGGCTGCAGAGCGGGCGGGCTGCAGCAGAGCGAACGCTGGCGGTGCTGCAGGTGGGTCGGGGTTTATGGGTTTATGGGTCGATGGTTGGATCGGTGCTCTCATACGCCGTCTTCAAATGTGATGCTTGGCTGTGGCCATGCTGAGGCAGGCAGACTCGCAGGGTGGCGCACAACCAGTGCACGAGCTACCTAAAGCTGTTGTCATCCCTGCTGTTGGTGTATACTGCTGCCCAAACAGCCTACTCCCCTGCCAGTTCTGCTGTGGCCAAGCCGAGCTGCTGGAATGCCATCAGCGCCACACCGCTGCCCCACTCTCTGCAGGCGTTTGCGGCAGCCGAAGCCGCCGACTCCCCTGCCGCGTCTGCTGTGGCCAAGCTGGCCTGTTGCGTCTCAGTCCTGTTGCCTAGTCTATCCTCGTTTGCAGGCGTTTGCTGCCGCCAAAGCCGCCTACTCCCGCGCCATGTCTGCTCTGGCCAAGCTGAGCTGTTGCGTCTCAGTCCTGTTGCCTTGCCTATCCTCGTTTGCAGGCGTTTGCTGCCGCCGAAGCTGCCTACTCCCGAGCCATGTCTGCGGTGGCCAAGCTGAGCCTGTCGAGCGAGGCGGACGGGCCCTCGTTGCGGGCAGCCATGGCGCGAGCCAGCGACCTGCCCGACATGATGGGCCTGGCCCACAGCTCGGTGAGCAGAGTTGACGGTAGTGAGTGAGCCTGGCGAGTTGGGAGCGGTTTGTGACCTGCCCGACATGATGGGCGCGGCGCACAGCTCGGTGAGCGGAGTTGAAGGTGGCGAGTGAGCCTGGTAAGTTGGGAGCAGTTGATGACCTGCCCGACGTGATGGGCCCGGCGCACAGCTCGGTGAGCTGATTGCAGCTTGTGAAAGACGTGGGAGCAGCGTGTGACCTGCCTGGTATGATGGGCCCGGCGCACAGCTCGATGCGAGAGATGGGAGAAAACAATGGTGTGCTGGTTGCGGCTGGGCAGTCGGCATCACTTGGTGGGATGGCGCTGCTGTGCAGCCACCCCGCTCCCTCAATCCGCCTTGCCTCATCATGGTTGCTGGTTACCTTCCGCTGGCTTCCTGCAGGTGGCAGACCGGCTGCAGGAGGCAATCAAGGCGCTTCATGCGCTGGTTGGCGAGCTGCGCACGTATGGGGGCGGGGCGGGGCGGGGTGGGGTGAGAGGAGTGGTGCACTAGAATTGCTCAGCCAGGTGTCTGGGGGGCCAAGTGAACGTTTGCAAGTGCTCCTGATTCACAGCTAGCACACTGCCGATGGATCAGCCGCGCCTGCTCTCGGCATGACAGCTGCTGCCGTTCCACATTGCAGAGCCTGCGACGAGATTATGGCAGGAGCGGGGCGGGCCAAACGAGAAGTGGACTCCAGCCGGCATGGCCTCAAGACGTCGCTCAGGTGCGGCCGGCAAGGAATCAACTGGAAGGCGCATGCGTGCCGGGGCTGGCCGCTCAACCTGCTCCCTGCAATGCCTGCTTCACACCCTGCCTCACAAGGCCGCCAGGAGGCGTGTCAGGAGCTGGGGCAGGTGGCAGCTCAGCACTGCTAGCAATTTACTCAATGATCGCGCTGCTTTTCAGGGCCCGCCAGGAGGCGTGCCAGGTGCTGGATCAGGTGGCGGCTCACCGCTGCTGGTGCTAAATCCACCGGGGCGCCCCGTTTTGCAGGGCCCACCAGGAGGCGTGCCAGGTGCTGGAGCAGGTGGCGGCGCAGCGGCAACGGCAGGGCGGGCGGGGGCGGGGCGTGGATGGAGACCCCTGGCTCACAGGTGAGGTGGCAGGCAGGTGGGCTATTGTAATGCTGAATAGCAGGGGCGGTGTTACGAGGGGCATGCTCCGGCCAGAAGCTGCGGTGTGCTGCTGCTCAGTGGACCCTGCATTGCCTGCTGGCCGGCTGACCTTCAAGCTGGCTGGTGCTCCTGCCACGCCACCCTGCACCCTCGCAGAGGGCACACTAGTTGAGCAGCAAGTGCGGCTGCAGCGTGCGCAGCAGACGGAGCGGCGTTACCTCGCAGCAGCCTTCACTCGGGTCGGCGATCTGGAGCGGCGGCGGGCGGCTGGGCAGGCGCAGGTGCTGGGCGCATTCGTGCGCATCTACCACACAGCGGTCGTGCCCATCCAGGAGATTGCAGGCGAGCAGCAGAATGACGAGGAAGGGCAGGGCTTGGTTGCACTTTGCTGTTTACGTGGCCTTGTTGCACAGCTACCAAACAGCAGTGGTGCCCATCCGGGAGGCGGCCGGCAAGCAGTTGGCGGCTGCAGTTGGCATGCTTCGTATAGGGTTGCAGCAGCTGGGCATGGGCACCATACCGACTGCGTTGTCGCCGCTATGCAGGCGCGGTTGCAGGGCATGCAACGTAGTGCTGTGCCCTCCCGCCCTCCCTCTGCCGGCAGACGAGCTGCAGGGCTTGCTCAGCGAGATTGATGCCGATGGAGACCTGGAGGCCTTCACCCAAATAGCGGCCAGCAGCGTGCACAGGTGGGCTGCCTCCCCAGCAAGGCAGGGGTGGGCGGTGCGGCGAGTACATGAACTTAAAGCTATCTCATCAAAGCACGCCTGTTTGCCTGAGCCCCAACCTGCACCATGCTTCACCCTTGTGTTTGCCTGATGCAGCGCTGAGGCGCTGTCTGTGCGGCAGCGGGAGGCGGTGGACCAAATATGCAGCGAGCTGCTGGGGAGCGCCGAAATAGTGCGGTGCGGCAGCGGGTGGAGGGGCGGATCGGGTGGGCCTGGCGCTGCTGCTGCTGCTGCTGCTGATGATGATGATGATGCAGAGGTGGTAGCGAGTGATGCCCACTGGCATAAGTACTCAGCTTGTCGGGTCCGGCGGGAGCAGTTGCCTTGCCTGCTGACCCGGCTGCCATCCCTGGCTGCCGCAGGCAAGGCACGATGGAGCGGTGGGACAGCAGCTGCAGCCGGTGGCAGCGGGGGCATCTTGTATTGACTCGTGCCGGCCACCTGCACTTTTTCTCTCCTGAGTCAGCAGCAGCCAAGGCCGCCGCAGCCAGCGGCTTTGCTGGCAGTGCGGGCGGCGGGAGTGAGCGCAGCAGCCCCAGCCCTGACGGGGCGGTGGCACCAGGTAGCGGCCGCAGCGGGGCGGCGGCAGCAGGCGGCGGCAGTGGTGGCGGCGCGTCTCGCAGCAGCAGCATGGGGCGGCTGTCCTGGGGAGGTGCCAGCAGCTGGACTCCTCCAGTGGAGAGCTTGAACTTGTCGCGCTGCTCCTTTGAGCAAGGTGGGTGGGCTGGCAGGTCGTGGAGTGGGACAGCGCTTGGTTGGTGCATTGGGCACAGATGCCTGGGTTGGTGTTTCACATCTGCCGCACCTCCCGTTTGATGTCCACCGCCCATGGCAATGGCAGCCTGGCTCCCCGTGTCATCTCCCTAGTCTGACTCCCCGTGCCATCTTCCTAGTCCGGGCTCCCCGTGCCCCCTTGTTGCAGGCGAGGCGCCCGTGTTCCGCATCATCATCGAGGCGGTGCCCGGCGGCCTGGCCTCCCTGGGTGGCCTGCTGAGCGCGGCGGTGGGCGGCGCGCGGGGGCGCACGCTCACGCTGCGGGCGGGCGGCATTGAGGAGAGCATGGAGTGGGCAATCGGCATTCGGGAGGCCATTGCCGCGTGCTCGGGGTGATGACCGTGCCGCAGGCTCAGTGTGCTGCGCTGTGCTGTGCAGGCAGCCGCCCCTGTTGTGCAGCCTGGTGTCACCCTGCTGTGCCCCGCAGCTCATCCACCCACAATCTGAAGTACTGAATGAATGGTTTCATGTTTAACAAATCATTATGCAATTTTACACAGCTGAGAGGTGATGTACAGGGGGCGGCAGCCATGCAGTGAGGCCGTGTGCTGGGGCTGATACACAGTCCAAGGCGACCCTGGCAGCATAAATGCTGCTGGCAATGCAGTCAATACGTCACGAGCCCCGGTAGGTTGAGTAGCCAAAGGGGTTCCAGGTCAGGGGCACGTGGAAGTGCTCCCGCGCCTGCAGGGCGGCAGGGGCAGGGGTGGGTGAGGGGCCCCGGTGAGGGCCGGTGTTGTCCCCCGCCTGCTCATCTCCTGCCCCTGCCCGCTTACTGATGCGCCGCATGCAGCGCCAGCACGCCACCCCAACTTCAGCCACGCCCTGCCTGCTGCTAGTCTGCTGCACGCTCACCTGCTGTGGCTGAATCTCAAACTCCACCGACACAGAGGGGTAGAACCGGCGGGCGGGGCCGCCGCCCGCTGCCGGCCCAAAGAAGGCTGGGTGCTGCGCCGCGCAGCGTGCCTGCAGGCAGACATGGGTTGGGGCCGGGCTGATCCGCAGTTGGAGCAGCGGCGGCAGGGGACAGCCGCCCGCAAAACCAGAGCAAGCCTCCTGCGTGTAACTCTAAGCCTGCTCCCTATTAGACTGTTCAACACCAGCCCACCTGGTACTCGGCCACATCAAACGTGATGCGGTAGCGCCCCGGCTGCACCCAGTTGGCGGGCGGCAGCAGGTCTGGGATGCGTCCATCACGGTTGGTGGCACCCGCCGCCACGAGCTCCCATGCCGCCGCGCTGCCGGGGGCGAGGCGTACAAGGGTGACGGCCACGCCGGGCGCGGGCCGGCCCAGGCACGTGTCGAGCACGTGGGTGGTGATGGGCGAACGCAACGGCGGCGCGTCTGCAGGTGGGTGAGGAGCTTGGCTGAATCAAGGAGGCAGGCGGGTCGGTCACGGGCACAAGCCGAAGGCTGACGCTGCTGCGTGCGCGGTCACTGTGCCCCGCAGCCCGAACCTGCGGCGGGCGCCAGCTGCGCCAGCAGCCGACCTGCGCGTGCGGCGGCAGCTGCGGGCGTGGGGCTGGGCTCGGCAGCGCTGCTGCCAAACAGCCTGCGCAGACGCAGCTCTGTGATCTTCTGCTGCTCGATGGCTGCGGCGGTCAGCTCGGCGGCTGGCCCGTTGCCATACCTGGATGGGGGGTGGGAAGGAGGAAAGGAGAGGTGGGTTGGGTTGGGTTGATGGTGAGGGCGCAGGAGGGGGGATCCAGGTTAGCGTGCAGAGGTCAGTTGGTTGAGACGTGCACGGCTGCCCTGGCGGGGTGGTGCCACCATGCGCTGGGCGCTGCCACCCAGGGTGGGCACTGGCGCATGCAGGGACGGGGCGGGCAGCTGCGCGTGCTGCCTGGTCCATTTTGACCCAGGGGCGCGGAGTTGACATAGCAACAGCTGCGTGAAGGGAGAGTGCTTGATAGATTGGGCCAGTGCCCCCTGGGCTGCACAGGCGACAGTTGATTGGTCTGCAGCCGGTCTGCGGCGTGCACGATGTGCCGCCCCATGCAGTGCGCCGCCTCATGTGCTGGGCGCCCGACTCGCTCTCTCACTTTCTTGATCCATCCGATCTCGAAAGAAATCCCGCTACCCCACACACACCCCGCACCCCCAGTGCACACCCCGCAACGATGGCAACCGCCTCCCCCTCCGTTGTGCGCGCGGCATCCGCCGCCGCCTCGCCCCGCGTGTTTGCGGCGTCTTCCAAGACCGCCGGCAAGGTGAGGGGCGGCGCCGCGGGCAGCGAGCCGTTGGGCGCGCCGCCGCCCCCCTCCCAACGTTCACCCAGGCTCCCCCGCCGCCCCCTGCCCGCAGCTGGATCGGTTCATCCCCAACCGCTCCTCCAGCAACCTGGACGTGGCCGCCTACAACGTGAGCCGCGAGGCCCGCGACGTGGAGAACCTGGACGCCCTGTCCCCCAGCAAGGTGCGCGCAGGGAGGCTCCAGCATGCCAGATCCGGGCGGCGATGGCGCGGCTGCCGCCATCTGCCCGCGGCTCGGTGCACGTGCTGCTGCCGCCGCCGCCGGCCCTCCGCCTTCCCCTCCGGGCTTGCCCGTTTGCTCACTCCCTCCCTCGGCCCCACCCCTCCCCCCTGCAGATGGAGTACAAGAAGCAGCTGGCCGCCAACCTGGGCCAGGACGGCTCCGCCCGCATCCTGGCCTTCAAGCAGAAGGCGCCCGCGCCGGCCGAGGGCTTTGAGAACCACATGGCCTCGCTGTACACCGCCAACAACGGCCCGCGGCCCAAGAAGGCGTTCCGCGCCGTGCCGCAGCAGCCGGAGCGCATCCTGGACGCCCCCGACCTGGTTGACGACTACTACCTCAACCTGCTCGACTGGGGCTCCACCAACTCGGTGCGCAGCGGTGGTGGTGGGTGCTGTGATTGCGAGGCATGGACTGTGGGAGCAACAGCCAGCCGCAGTCTGCTTCGCACCGGCCAGCGGGTGGAACCAAACGCACTCGGCCCAGCTCCCCATGCCCTCCCTCGCCCTGCTCACCTCTCCCCATGCCCACCCCCTCCTCCCAAGCAGGTCGCCGTGGCTCTCAACCAGACGGTATACCTGTGGAACGCCTCCAGCGGCGACATCCAGGAGCTGCTGTCGGCCCAGGGCGACGACTACATCACCTCCCTCTCCTGGGCCGCCGACGGCAAGCACGTGGCGGTGGGCTACTCCAACAGCCTCACCCAGATCTGGGACGCCGAGCGCTGCAAGCCCATCCGCAACCTCAACGGCCACGCCGCCCGCGTCTCCTCGCTGTCCTGGAACCAGCACATCCTGTCCACCGGCGGCCGCGACTCCCTCATCCTCAACCACGACGTGCGCGTGCGCGAGCACATCACCGCCACGCTGCGCGGCCACGAGCAGGAGGTCTGCGGCCTCAAGTGGTCGCCCAACGGCACCCAGGTGGGCGGTGTTGAGGCTGGAGTGCCTGGGCAGGTGCAGGGGATGCCTGCCAGCCCGTGTGCTGCAGCTCAGCACGGCTCGGCGCACGCACCTGAACGCTAGCCCGCCAACTCACCCACCCCTGCAGCTGGCCAGCGGCGGCAACGACAACCTGCTGATGATCTGGGACGCGGCCAACGACCGCCCCACCCATCGCATCACCGCCCACCAGGCGGCCGTCAAGGCGCTGGCCTGGTGCCCCTTCCAGGCCAACCTGCTGGCCACCGGCGGCGGCACCGCGGACAGGACCATCAAGTTCCACAACACGCACACCGGTGAGGGTCTTTGTTTGCAGGGTGGTGGCTTGGGAGGCAGGTTCGGCAAGCTTTGTGCATGCACGCGACATGCTGAGTTGAGCCTGAGCAGTTGGTGGTGCAGCCCTCTGACTGCACACCTGCCGCTCTGCCACACCTGCCGCAGGGGCCCTCCTCAACTCCATTGACACCGGCAGCCAAGTCTGCTCGCTGCAGTGGAACCGTCATGAGCGCGAGCTGCTCTCCTCCCACGGTTTCAGGTGGGCTCGGTGGGCACCTGAGTATCCCTTGACATGCGGGTGGCTGCAGCAGTCCCCATCACAGCTCCAGCCCTCCTCTCACCTCCCCTCACAACTCGCCCATACCACCCTGCAGCCAGAACCAGCTTTGCCTGTGGAAGTACCCCTCCATGGCAAAGGTGGCGGAGCTCACGGGGCACACCTCCCGGGTGCTGCACCTGGCCCAGAGCCCCGACGGCACCACCGTGGTCAGCGCCGCCGCGGACGAGACCCTGCGTTTCTGGCGCTGCTTCGGCGAGCCCGCCGGCACCGGTGCTGCCAAGCCCGGTGCCATCAAGGCGGCCGCCGCCAGCAGCATGATGCGCAGCGTCAACATCCGGTGAAGCGGTTGTGCGCGGGGTAGGTATGCAGGCGGCCCCGCTCAGCCCCTGCCCGCTAACACGCCCTGCCAGTGTCTGCCCCCCTCGTGCCCGCACCCCTGCGTTGTCGCTTGTGCCCGCCCCCTCCCGCTTAGCCCTGCCTGCACCTGTGCCGCCATGTATTGTCGCTTGTGCCGCTGCCGCGACGCGCTGGCAGCCTGCCTTGCTTGCCCCTTTGCCGTGGCTGCAAGGCAGGCCGCCGCACGCGCAGATGCCCGCCGGCCCCTGCATGCGCCTGTGCCTGCCCTCAGTGGCGCCCCCACCCAACCCCTGGGGTTTCGTCCCCTCTAACCGGCGTTTGTGGGCGCCACCCATTGAATCGGAAGCATTGTGGGAGTAACAAGTGCTGCTGGGCAGAGGGAGACACATACAAAGGACCGCTCGGGGCAAGTGCTGGAGACTTCGCGGCGGCAGTGCCCAGCGCATGGTGGCAGGCACTCACCAGGGCAACCATGCTTGATACATGTTGCAGCCACACAAACACAAGGGCAGCACAGCCCACCTGCGTTGGATGATGGCCAGCATCTCCTCTGCCGACTTGCCGCTGGCGCACACGATGAAGATGTGGCCAAACTTGGCCTCGTAGCGTGCGTTCCAGTCCGCCAGCTCCTGTGTTTGGTGAGTTGGCCAGCGGGCAAGATGTAAGTGCCTGCACACATGAGCAGCTCCAGCTGGCAACGCCAGCTCGCATACCTCGTGAAAAACACCCCCGGGCCGCACCTGTACGACCGCTTCGGGCGCGCCCGCTGCCGCCGCCTGCTCGCCGCGGCTCATGTCGGCAAACGCGCCGCCGTACTTGTGTCGCAGCCCCTCAAGGTCCCCAATCTTGGGGTGAGCGGCAAACGCCTCCAGCCAGCCGGTGACGGGCGTCTGCAGCGGGTGGACGCATATCAGCGAGAAAGGAGGCATGCGGCAAGCAGCGGCAGCGAGAGGCGGCGGCCCCTGCCCCGCGGCCGTGCCTGGTGCCACCAAACCTCCCGCGCAGCATCGATCAAAGCCTCCAGCGTGCCGTACGGCCCTCGCGCTGCCACGGCGGCCGCCCAGGAGCGGCAGGCGCAACTTTCGAGCAGCAAGGGTTGAGTTGGGGCGAGCGGTGAAGCCATCGGGTTGCACAGAACAGTAGAATTGACGGGTATGCGGCGTGTGGAGGTCCGTGCCAGCGCTGATGTACTGCGGGGAGTGGGCCACGGTGGCAGCGGCGAGCGACGAGCGGCATCGTGCAGCGGTGGCGACGGGGATCGGGCTGGGGGGCGTCCATTAAACACGTAGTGAAGCTTTGGCCCTGCTGTATATTTTCATTGCTTGTCAAAGAGCCCCACGGCTGCGAGCGGGAGGCCGGTGCGAGCTGCCGGCTTGGCTGCCGCTGCGGTACAGGCAGCCGGCTCACCTCTGTTCTAGAGAAGTGCCGACGAGCTGCAGGTTGACAGGCAGGGCGCGACTGTAGCTAAGCATGCCTGGTCATTGGCATGGGCAACCGGCGGCAGCAGCGGCGAACGGCAGCAGGCACGGCGCAGCGGTGGCGGCGGCGCTGCTGGTTGCGACTGGCACCCTGCTTCGCGGCCAATTTTCCGCAAGGGCGTGTCGCCAGCAACTGGGCACGCGGGTTCTGCGGCCCTAGCAACTTGGGACCAGCCGAGCGGCACCCGCGGGTGCCGCGTTGCGGGCATGGGGACCTCGCCAGAGTATAGATGGTGCGTCGGGAGATCTCGGAGCTCGCGGCGCAGCGCGCCGCCGCCGCCGCCCTAGGGCTGCCGCCCGGCCCGGCAGCCAGCGGCGCCCTCCGCCTCACTTTGGCTCCCACACACCCCTGCCGCAGGCTGGAGGAGCCTCTGTTACGGACTCCGCAGCAGCCGCGGCAGCAGCCAGCATACGATAGCAGCCGGGGCAAGCAGCTGGCTGCCGATGGGCCGGACCCTGAGGCAGCAGTGGCGGCGCCGCTCGAAGGCAGCTGGCGGCTGGCGACAGAAGTGTTTGAGGAGCCAGCGCCGCAGTACAAGCAGAGCTCGCTATGGGACACGACGTGAGTGGGTTGGCGCTGCACCAGAAGTCAAGAGCATGACATGCATGCCATGGGCCCAGCCGCCGCAGTAGGGCATGCCTGCATGATGAGTCCCCTGCCGCCTCGCCTCGCCAGCTTTCGTGTTTGCACCCCCTCATGCAGCGTCAACCTGACAAACGCCATTTTAGGAGCCGGCATGCTGGCCTTCCCCCGCGCGTTTGCGGGCCTGGGACTGTTGGGCGGCGTCGCCATGACTGTGGCTGTGGCAGCCATGACATACGCCTCCATTGCAGTGATGCTGCGGTGAGGCGGGGCGGTGAGGCAGGGCAGTGAGTAAGATGGCTTGCTCATCGGCCTGCCACAGACCGCAGACGGCGCCTCTGGCCACCGCTGCTGCTCCATGCAACCAAGCTGCTGTTGGGGAGGTGTTATCGTAAGGTGCTGCTGAAGCTGCCGCACCCGCCCCGCCTGCCGCAACTTGCCCGGCTTGGTCCGCCCCTCCCTCTCCCTTCCCCGCAGGCCAACCGAGCGGACCCGCAAGCTGACGTACGCAGCCGTCATGGATCACGAGTGGGGGCGCTGGGCGGGGCTGGCTGTCCGTTTCTCCATTGTGGTCGGGTCCGCCGGCTTCCTGGTCCTCTACTTGATCGTCCTTGCAGACCTGCTTGTGGGTGAGCCCTCGGCAGCAGGGGTGGGCCTAAGTCAGAGACATGCATGCCCTGGGCATTGTGTGTACTTGCTTGTATGTGCGCCTACGGCAGCTGCTTGGGTGGCCCTGGGTCAGGGCAGGGACGCGCCTGCCCTGGGCAATGTGCAGGAGCGCACCCGATGGCTGGGGGCGGGGCATTGGGTGATGAGGTCTGAGTATCTCAAAGGCAGGTGTTATGGTCCTTGCTGCTGCGCAGGCAGCGCAGAGTACAGCGGCATCATTCCTGACCTGTGGCCGCAGGTGGGAGCAGCTGCCCTGGGCGTTTGCATGCCTGGCGGCTCACGGCCGCCTGGAACAACCAGCTGCCCGCCGAAATTACTCAGGCTTCCTAACGCGTGGCTGCCCCACATCTCTTCGTCTGCCTGCCCCTGCACAGCTGCCCGACCCGCTGCCCTGGTACCTTGGGCGCACCGCCGTGCTCACCTGGGCAACGCTGCTTGTAGCGCCCGCGCTGTGTGAGTCGGGTACACCAGGCCGCACACCTCTGCGCTGCTGCAGCTGGGGGTGCACTAGGGGTTGGAAGCATGACGAGACCAGGGGAGGCTTGCACGCCAGTTGCGTGCAACAGTCTTGATGTTGGTTGACTGGCACATGTCCTACACACGCTGCAGGCCCCAAGACGCTAGGCGGCGTGGCGCCGATCAGCATATTCAAGATCCTGTGCTCCTTCCTGTGCGTCGCCGCCTGCGTGGCGCTCGCCGTCATCCTGGCTGCGCAAGGCGAGTGGGCTGGGCGGCGGGGAGCCACAATGTGGGAGGCGCACCACGCCGCTGGGAGTGCAGCCAGCTGAGGGTTGCTGGCTCTCCTGTTACGCTGCGCAAGGCGTGCAGGCTTGCCCAGCAGAAGCGTCTCCTTGCACAACTCTGCTGCCGTTTGCGAATGCCTCGCAGGCCAGCTGCCGGCGGTGCACCTGCTGCCTGACCCTTCTTTCTTCGGGCATGGCTTTTGGGAGCGGGCCAAGAATGTGGTGGCTGTTGTCCCTGTCATCATGACAGCGTGAGCAGCCGCTCTGCTGTGGGTTGGTAGATATGAGGCCACTCATGCGGCCAGCGGGCTTGCAAGTCAGCCAGCGCCAGACGGGTGCCTTGTGTTACAATCACCGCACATGGTCAGCCCTGTCGGTGCACATGTGGACAAGCTGCCGTCTATTTGGCTGCACTGGAGCATCCCCTGACCGCTCCGTCCGCTAGGCCATCCACACAACACAATGTGCATGTCGCCACTGTGCAGGTTTGTGTGCCAGATGAGCATCCACCCGCTGGTCTCGGACCTCCACGACTACACGCCCCGCCGCATGCGCACCGTGAGTTCCTGCCTGCTATGGGGAGGTGGGGGGGTGCTTGCTTGTGGGGTTGCACAGCTGCACGTGCGTGCATCTGGTCCCGTACATGCATGCCGTTGCGACCCTTCTCGCCCTGCATCCGTTTTCCTGCCCGCTGCACAGGCCGTGGGCTGGAGCATGGTGCTCAGCGGCACAACATACGCCACCATTGGTGTCAGCGGCTTCCTGGTGTTTGGTGCAGCCGTGCAGGCAAGCTGGGTGGGCATGTTTCGAATCCTGGCAACGCACCCACGCCGCTGGGTCGTGGCACGAGCGGTTCACACTGCGTTGCCCCTGCTGCCCTGCGAGGGTTGGGGTGCACGGCAGGTCAGCGCGCAGCCCAGGACCCTGGGCCTGTGTGCAATCCCTCGTGGCACGGCACGGTCCCGACCTAAATGGTTTACCGGTTGTCCACTGCTCCCGCCAGGGCGATGTGCTGTCCAACCTGAACATTGATGATGTGGCCCAGATCATGGGCGGCAACGTGGGGGCAGCCATGGCCTTTGTGGCGACCGTCAAGGTGGGTGGCCCACCTACGCTGTTCCAATCCATCAGTCCATCTGGTTGGCGGGATGCCGGGTTGGATCGACGGTGCAGCAGCATTGTCATGCCTTTGGGCGGCAGCGGCTTTCGGCCGCTCCTGAATGCTGAGACCCTACCCCTCCCTGCGATCCCCTGGCCTCAGGTGGCTATGGCCATTTCCATGGTGAGTTTGTGCAGCTGTGGGCGGGGTCCTGTGCAGCTGTGGGCCTGTGACTGTGTACAGCTGTGGTCGGGGGCCTGTGTGCAGCTGTAAGCTGCTGTGGGTCTATGACTGCGAAGCTGTCGGCAGGATCGCCGGGCCTGCCAATCCCTGTTTCCCTGTTGCCCGCAGGTGCTGTCCTTCCCCATCACCATCTGGCCCATGCGCGAGGACATCATTGAAATGCTGGGCCACTCGTTTGGAAGCTCCACCCAGCTGTCGCCCACCGCCTACTACCTGCTCACTTACACCTCCCTCCTGGCCATCTACCTCGTGGCGGTGGTCATCCAGTCGGCCTACTCGGTGGGTTTGTTTTTTTTCTCTCTCTTCCTGAAAAGCGGGGGCCTTCGTTGATTCTTTCTTTCTTTCTTTCTTTTTCTTTCTTTTTCTTTCGTTGGCGAGGGGTGACTGGTTGTGGGCCGGGGCTGGGAAGGCATGGAAGCCATGGGCCCGCATGCAGGAGGGCGTGTGAAAGTGAGGCGCTGCGATCCGGCCTGCCTGCGGCGCCAGCCACCTCAGCCCGCTGCCGCGGCCGTTTGCTGCGACCACAGCTGTGAGCTGCGCATCCCTTGGTTTGCGGCTCCCCTGCCGCAGGTCGTGGGCATTGTTGGCGCCACGTGTGGGACCACCATGGGTTTCATCTTCCCAGGGATGCTGGCGCTTCGAGACCCGCAGGGTGGAGCAGCATACAAGGCCTTCGGCTGGGGGCTGCTGGCGGCAGGCACCGTGCTGTTTGCGGTTGGGGTCTCGGCGTCTTGAGCCAAAGCCTTGCCGCCCGCTGCTGGCTGTTCCTGCGCGGCCTGCACCTGCATGCTGCCCCCTGGCGCTGCGTTTCAATGCTTGCTTTCCTGCCTATATATAGCTGTTTCAATTGCATGCTTGCCGCTGCTCTCTCATGCGCTGTACAGTTAGTTTTGCCCAAGAACGCCCCCCGTGAACTTTCAGCACCCATTTATTGCGTGGCCCTCACCCGGCCCGGCTGCACCGCGCCAATTTCTGCCTGTGCTGTTTTCCATGCGTTGCACATTTGCAACTTGCAGAGGCATACTGTGACAGCAAGCCGCAGTGGCAATCAACTGGGAAATGAGTGGTTTGTAGGGCGCCAGCCGGCGATGCGACCGCCAACGCCACCCGCCTGAAGCCAGCTGCTGCCTTTCTACTCCCAGAGAGGGCTGCCGAAACGGGTGGCGCTCGTTGCAACCGCTCGCGAGTTGCTGCCAGCACCACCTCGCTTGCCCTTGGACTTGCGCTCGTTGCAACTGCTCGCGAGTTGCTGCCGGCGCCACCTCACTTGCCCTTGGACTTGACCTCCATGAGGGCGGGCGGGATGCCAAACTGCTCTGCCAGGAAGGCAGCCACCTGCTTGTGCAGGTCGCCCTGCAGCATGATGCATGGAGCGAAAGCTGCTGTGAGCAGGGGTGAAACACAAGTGGGACGGGGCAAGATTTGGGCCAGGAACAGTGTGCTTCTTGCGCGCGCCAGCGTGCAGATGGCATCCCGGCAACATCCCGGCAGCTGCTCTGGCGTGGGTGGAGGTTTCGCACCTGCGCACCGTCAGCCCAGCCAACCGCCGCTCACCCCCCGAACCCCACCACTCACCCCACCACCACCGCCATACATCCACCCACGTCCTCACCTGCATCATGATTTCGTGGTCCTTCTCATCCTTGCCCGGCAGCTTGGACACGCTGCACGAGGTCTGGAACTTGCGCTGCAGCACGCCCGCCATCTCGTCGGGGGAGAGCGCAAAGCTCTCCACGTGGCTCACAGCTGCAGGCTTGGAGGTAGGGATGCATACGGGTTCAGAAGACGCCAGCACGCAGAACTTCGGAGCGACACAGCATCGCACACGGGTGTGCATGGGCTGGGCGACTGCGCCAGCCTCACCTGAGCAGGCTGTGCTGCAGCATGCCGCCCTTCATCACACCCGCCCTGGCACCCCCCACGCACCTGTGATGTTGCGGCCGTGCCGCCGCTCGCCGGAGATGACGACGGGTTTGACCTGGCCCTTGCGAACAACCTCCACGTCTCCCTGCGGGCAATACATGGCATGGCAACAGAGTGCATTAGTCATCAGGGCCAGCCAGCCACCTCAGCTAGTGCAGGCGAGCTGCTGGGTTCGCGCCCCCACCCCCTTGCGCAGGGCAGTGCCTTGCTCAGGTCCAAACCGTGTGGAGGCATCAGGGCAGTGCGGTGCTCATGTCAGAATGACGTGGAGGCATTAGGGCGCAGCGCTCACCTGCTCAGAGGGCCGCACCAGGCGGTGGTGCAGCTGCAGCTTGTCAAGCAGGCGCTTGCGCAGCGCCGCCACGGGCACATCGCTGCCCTCGTTTTCCGGCTCCTGCACAGTCAGCACGGTACAGTACAATCAATCATTCAATACGTCAAGGGTGGCACGGGGGGCCGTGGATGGCAACCAATGTAAACGGCAAGAGAAACCTTGCGTAAGGCGCGAGAGGGGTGTCACCAGCACCTCGCTGCCTCCACTCCCACGCTGCTGCAGCAGCGCACCTTCTTGTTGAACAGCGAGCCAGCCAGCAGCCGATCCAGCTTGATGGTGCGCCCGTCCGGTGAAGCCAGGCCTGCGCAGGTCGAGTGGCAGCGCAGGTAGAGTGGCAGCACGGGGCGACAGCTGCGCCGTGAGGGCGGATAGACACTGGCGACACAATCACACCCCCTGTGCAAAAGGTGGGCAGGCATGCTGGCCGCGCATCTGCCCACAGCGATGCTAGGCCAGACCACCTGAGTCCCGTCGCACCTCCTGCCACCCCACCTTGCTCCGCGGCCTGAGCGGCAAGCGCCTCCCCCATCTTGCTGTGCAGTCCGCCCTCCCTCCACAACCAGTTGCATGCCGCCCTCCCCTGTCGCCCATAATCGCACCCACTAGTTGCCAGTATTTGCAACCACTGCTCCTACCCATATTCGCACCTTGCGACGCAGCATATGCAGCCAGGGCCTCCGCCACCTCGGCCTCGCTGTACAGCCGGTCCTTGTCGCGAGCGCCCGCCTCCCCGAACACCGGCCGCAGCGAGCTGGGGGCGCGGTAGCAGTAGGCTATCTGTGGGCAAGGATTTGAGGAGCAGATCACTTTTGAGGGAGCAGGTGTAATGTTGGGGCTGGATGCTGGATGCAGCGAGCTGGGGGTGTGGCGGCAGGAGGCTGTCTGGGCAGGTGACATGGGCAGGGGTCGGTTGGAAGCGCGACAGCAAGTGCCAACTGATGCAGGGCCATGCTCCGAGGTGGCAGGAACTTGGCAAGCAGCCATGCACCCCGTCCCCACAAACCATCGTGCCTGCACTTTGCCGCTGCCGCTGCCGCTGCCGCCTCGCCCGCCGCCGCCGCTGCTGCTGCCTGCTGCAGCGCCGCCGTTGCCTGCGCCCGCTGCCGCCCCTGCCGTCTGCATGCCCGCAAACCCGGTGTAAGCCGGGTGGCTGCGGTTCACTGCCGTGATGCTGCACACGCGTGGGGGAGTGACGAGCATGGCAAGGTGGAAAGACACAGCCAAGCTTTGTTGCGACTGGTGGCAGGAGGCGGGCGGGTGCTGCGCACATGCGAGGTTGAGGTTTGACCCTGAGCAGGCTAGGCTGCTCACCAGTCCTGCTTGCGCACCACCTTCTGTGTGATGACCTGCAGCGCATTGGCAAGGGGCAGGGGGGAGCACATTCGGCAGGGGCAGGGGGAAGCACATTGGGGGCAGGGTGCACGTGAGAAGATGAGCTCAGCTTGTGATCAAGCCCCTGAATCGACCTTATGCCCAGCTTGTGCGAGTCGCAGCAGCCCCTCTCCATCACCAGCACCATTCAAGCAACAGCCCTGCCCCTCCCACCTTGTCCTGCTCAAACTTGTCCAGCAGCTCACATGGAGTTGTATACCAGCCACATACCAGCCAACGCTGTTACGCACATAATTCAGTTGCCATGCATACAGGCTCGACCCACCTTGTCCTTCTCAAACTTGTCCAGCAGCTTGCTCAGCTTCTTGTACTTGCTGGCCTTGATGTCCAGCATCACTCCTGTGGGGACAGGGGGCGCAGGCACAGCCGTCAAACGTACTTGGGTATGGGGGAGTGCAGGGAGAGCCGCCAACTCCCCTTATCTGGCTGATTGAGGGTCCTCGCACTGTGGCTGTATCAAGCAGTTTTGGCCACCATCCGCAGTACAGCATCACTGTGCTGTATCAAGCAATCTTGACCATGCAAAGCGCCCATCCTCAGCACAGCATCGCAGCCCTCCACTCCCCTCACCCTCGGGCTTGGCAGGCACCATGTGCTTGGTGTAAAAGTCGCCGGCTTGGATGGGCAGGTCTGCATTTTTCAGGGACTGCAGCCCGGCCAGCACCGCCGCTTCTAAAAGAGAGTCCATATCAACTGCGCTGCCTGCTGCTGCTGCTCCTGCTGCTGCTTCGCCGCCCTCCGTGCCGCCCGCGCCGCCCTCGGCTGCCGCGCTGCTGCTGCCGCCGGCAGCAAGCTGCAGCCCGCCCAGTTGCTCGGCTGCTTCGCTTGCCGCATCTGCTGCTTCTGCTGCATCGCTGCTGCCGCCCTCGCCGCCTTCGCTGCCGGCTGCTGCTGCCGCCTCAGCGGCGGCAATGGCCGCTTGCGTGGGAAAGATGCGGGCAGCTGTGAAGCCATCGTTGGGAGGCGTCTTGTCGCCCAGCTGCCACAACAAGTCGCCTGCTCATGGGAGGGTAGCAGATGCACCATCAGTAAGCACCGGCAGCTCAGCCCGGCACCAGCTGTGCCACTGTAGCTGCAATGCGCAAGCCGCTGCGCGCCTACAGCAGCTCAAGAGCGGCCCAGCAGTGCAGCGCACCGTAGCTGTGCAGCAGCGTCCAGCCGCGCCCCTTCATTCCTTCCCGCACAGCCTCCGCCTTGCTGACTGCCATCTTGCCCACTGCAACCGCGCGTGGTGTGGGTTGAGGCAGGTCAACACGACTGGTGGGGCGGTATTGCGCACACGGCTGAAAGGCAGCACGCAGTGCTTACAGTTGCAAGCTAGGAACAACAGGCACAGGGCCCAGAGGTCCAAAGTCC
>RRZL01000054.1:917882-969812 GCA_006782975.1 Chlorella sp. Dachan
ACCTGGCCCTACCTGCACGAGCTGGGGCGGCACAAGCTGAGCCGCATGCGGCAGTACATCCGGGCACTGCGGGAGCGGGGGCTCAGCCGCGACCCGTCCCGCCTGCGCGCACGGCGCGGCGCCGCCGGGCAGCAGCAGGCGGGGGTGCAGCGTGTGGGGCAGCCGCCGCCGCCGCTGCAGCAGCAGACAGGATGGCAAGCAGAGCAGCAAGTAGAGCAGCGAGCAGGGACGGGGCAGCCGCAGCAACGCAGCTGGGGCAGCGGATCAGCAGGCAGCAGCATGCCAGCAACACGAGCAACATGACGTTGTTCAGTGCTGGCATAATTGTTGCAGCCAGTTCATGGCCATTGTTAAACCCGAATTCAACATGTGCAACAAAAAACGATGGGGTGAGTTTGGACTTGGCTGTACAGAGATGGGAGGGCTGCCAGTTAGAATGCGGTGCGACAGCATATCATGGGATGGCCAGCGTGCAGGATAATGATAGCTGTCCAAGGATGTTCAGCAAGTATGTCGGGAGTGCAAAGATCATCACAGTTGTAGCACGCATCTAAAGAGCGCCAGTGAGGAAGCAGCTGGGCATGTTGCTGTTGGTCCACGTGCCTCCCCTGTTCGTCCGCCAGTCTCACTCCACTGGCCGCTCCGCCGGCCACTAGCATGATGGTTGGTCGTCCTTCATTCTTGATGGGCTCTTACAGTGCCTGGTTGAGCGAAGCAGGTACCATTCTGTCGCCCAGGAATGCAGGCAAGAGACAAACAAGGGAAATTGTGCAGCCCTTTTAGACAAACTGGTGCTTCACTCCTTTCACACCGCAAACTTGTCCTAACTTGCCTGTTAGTACAGAATTGCCAGCATGGCGTAAATGGCGTAGCATTCAAAGACGACGGTAATGACTGCGTGTTGGGCAGGGCAGCGCGAGCGGGTCGGGTTGGGTTGAGTTGTGGCTTGCAAAGGCTTCCCTTGGGTTTGCCAGGAACCCACTTGTCACTGTCACACAAGAACAGCATGTGTAAGCTCACGTAGGCTGACGGCGACCTTCCGCCTGTTGATCGTGTCAAGGCTCCGCAGGGACATGCGCATGGCCGCAAAGTCGGGGTGATGCACTAGCACCCGCACCAGGCAGTAGCCCCACACGCGCCGGTACAGCCAGGCCTCCACACAGTTGACTGGGATCTCTGCATCCGTCACCCAGGAAAAGGGCACGCCTTCAAATGTTGGCACGACATTCCTTAGACCAGTTGAACAGTTCTAGCGCTGATGCATATGCACCAAGTTTGCCATGGGCATGCAACCGCTACAAGGGGCTCACCCTTCCAGGTGGGCTCCTTCACGCCGCGCAAGGCCTGCAGATCGCCCTCAGCACGATTCAGCCATGCCCCCAGCTCCTCCCGGTAGTCAGCATCACCCCACTCGCGCTTCCGAATAAAGTTGCACCCGTTGTCGAGATCAAGGGTCAGTGGCCACGGCAGCTCGCTGTACGTGCCATATCGATGGGGGCAGACAGCGGGGCGGTGTGCGTGCGACAGCCGTGGATTGTTCACAGAAAAAAAACACACCCTATAGCGCACCTGTACCGCCGCATTGCCCAGTCCTTGATGTAGTTTTCGTGCACAATCATCACTGGCTTGTCCTCGAGCGGGCCTGGAGTTGTGTTTTGGAACGTGTCATGGGGTGCGTGGGGTACGGGCGCCGGCACAAGCATATTTTCAACTTCTGCATACCTGGGTCCACATAGGCAAATACACCACCGGGCTTCAAGTTGCCCTCCTTGTCCTCGAAAAACTTGTTCAAAGTGATGATGCCCGATTCCTCCACCTGCGCAGCAGTTGGGGCAGGATGGGCCTTGTTGCAGCGTCGCGCTTGCCATGGCCAAGCTGCGGGAGCCCAGTGTGCGGATTGCGTGTGGTTGATTTCTTGCCTTCAGCGTGGCCAGGAATTGCCTGAACATGCCGTACACTTGCAGGATGACGACGACCACAACAAGAAAGCCCGTCTTGCTGCATTACAGAATGGGGTGTGCGTAGGAGGTTGGCAGTGCCATCTTGGGCCACACGCCCCGACATGTTGGCCCTAGGCCGAGACTTGCCTGGGGCAACCCTTGTCCGCATAGTAGCCGCTATAAATGCCCGCATATATGGCTTGCATGATCATTCTGCAAAATGGCAGAGAGCACATATGTGAGCCTCCATTAAAAGAGTGTGGTGTTTTTTTATGATAATGTGCATTGAAGTAACACAGTCTGTTTGGACTCCGCTTCTCACGTGACGAGCCAGAACCAAAAGAAGCAGCTGTGCCGCCAAATGACATACTCCTTAAGCCCCTTTGTAGGCCACCACACCCAGTTGTTCCTGCATGAATGCACAACGTTGGTTAGTTGACCTTGCAGCGGAGCGTGCCCCATGTTCAACAGCCGAAGCTCCGCTATCAGGACAGCTGGCGCCCGCTTACCAGTCCATGAGGCACTTGTACTTGAGGAGCAGGTAATAACACTCCTTCCGCAGCGAGGTGTCATCTGTGGAGCAACACCAATATGCCGTAGGGTGCGTGCCAGCTGGCAGCTTCGTCAGCGCTGAGGTGCAATACAGCTAGATACATGCCCATGAAAAGCAGCAATGCACTCACTGGAGCGTGTCAGGAGCAGCATCATCATGATGATTGGGTAGGCCATGGCCAGCACGGTGAAGAACATACCGATCCCTGCGCTCCCAGGGCGAGGCTGCGCCCGCGTTGCACCGGCAGTGGTTGGGGCGCATGCTGTAGCCATGGCTGGCAGTGCTGTGTGAGCAAGGCCCCTCGCCTACCGCTAATCTTCCCAATCTTATCGTCCAGCGTACGGAAGACCGCCGCGTACAGGGCAAGCAGCGCGCTGAAGATGGCAAAGAAAACTGCCCGCCGGCGGTGGGGGAGGGGGGATACAGAAACCGTGGTTCAGCTCCCACACAAGTGCCAAGCAGTGGTAAGGGACACAGAGGGGCGGCGCACGGATGCAGTTATTGCGAGCTGGACACCACCCGGACGCTTGGTTCGTTGCAGTCGCACCTGCCAGGAAGTCGGTGATGATCTGCGACTTGAAGATGCCCACCCACGACGGATCCGGGCTGGTGATGCCGGCCTCAGCTGTGACAGGGAAGAGGGCGGGACAATGCACTGTCGGCTTACCTCCGGTCATTGGTAGCCATGGAAGGTGCAGTTGGTGAGAGCAGCCCGGCAGTGCGGGCAGCGCCAACAGCCTGCAGGCGCGCACCTGTTTGCACGAGGTAGCTAGGCGCATCGCAGGGCAGCGTCACGGGCAGGCCAGTGTCGACATTGTCCGCATCCTTGGTCTCTGAGGGTGGCTTGAACGAGCCCCAGGAGGTGGGGGGCGGTGCCTCCTTGGCCATCCTGCGCAGCGCAAGGTGAGGGCATGGGCGAGGGTGGCGGCTGTGGACGGGACAAGGTGGGAGCGGCGGGGGTAACTCTAGCGGGAAGCGCCGGCGTCCCGCCCCCGAGACCAAATACCGTCTTGTGGCAGTTTACGCCGGCCAGACGACGCAGAGCCGAGGCGAGCAGCAAGGGTGAGGTCTTCCCTCCCCGAGCCATCCGCCACCCTGGCCGCCGCTTGGCCTCTGACCTATAGATTGGGTTGACAGGTCGGGATGAAGCGGTATCGCTCCCAGCGCACCGTCGAACAGGCGGGTCTCGGGCACCCTATGCGGGAGGAGCTTGTTCTCCTCGCCGGGGTCCTATTGTGCCCGTGAACAGTCCAAGCAGAGGCTATTAGAGCGGGTGCCGCCGACGATCGCGTCCAGGCGCAGATGTCCTGGGTTGCCTTGAAGTGGCGATGCCATGCGATCCCAGAACGTACAATCAGCATGGTCGAAGGCGATTTTGGGAGCAGATAGCACTGGAAAGAAGGAAAGATGGTGCCGCGAGCTCTGCCTCCGAATGGGCCAGACGCGACTCGCCTTGTTCCCTGCCGCCACACAGAAGACACCTTCATTGATTTACTTGCACTGCCTTGCCCCGGTCATCTGTTGCAACCAAATATAGACAATCAGACATGCCAGAAACAGTGTGGTTCATTCTCAAACACTTGCAGATACGCAATTACACGTTTGCGCGATGTTGCCGCTCTGCACTCAGCTCTCGTAGCCCGCTGCTGCCGCCGCTCAGCGGCCCTCCAGCCGCCCGCAGTCGTACGCGGCGTGGTCCAGAAAGTGGGCGGGCGAGAAGGCGCGTTCCACAAACAGGTCTCGCGCCAGCACCACCGGCGGCAGCGCAGACTGCGCGTCGGCAGCGGGGAGAGGCAGCAGGCCAATCGAGGGATGTTTTGAGAAGGTGGATGGGAGGTGCGTCTGTGGTGGCTGCCAAGCTGCAAACCCTCCGGCGGCGGACAGCCCCGACAGGTGCATGCAACATGCCATCATCATCATTGGGCTCCCGGCCAGCGGCCCACCTGCAGCGCCGCGCCCATCAGGTGGCTCCGTATCGTCAGCGGCAGGCAGCGCTTCGTCCGCTCCTGCTCGTACCGTCCCACCGCCTCCCGCACCGCTGCCGCCGCCGCCTGCTGCTGTCGCTGGCCGCTGCCGCTGCCGGCGAGGGCGTCTTGCAGCGCCGCGGCCAGGGCGGGCGCCCCCGCTTGCTGCAGGCTGCGGCCCAGCACGAGCGCGTCCTCCAGAGCGGTGCAGCCGCCCTGGCCGAGGTTGGGCGTCATGGGGTGCAGCGCATCGCCCGCCAGCGTGAGGCTCAGCCGCCCGCTGCTGGGCGGCGGCAGCGCCCACCTGCGCAGGCGAGGAGTGCGCCGGATGGGGCCACCGTTGCTGCCATCCAAGCGGCGGCAGGAGAGGCACAGCAGCGGCGCACCAGCCTCCACCGCCGCGCTCAAACGAGTCAATGCAATGTGAGCCAGCCAGCCGCCCACCTGTCCACCAGGCGGCTGCGGCTCAGGTCCTCAGGCGGAGTGGCCTCCACTGCTTCTGGCAGGCCCCACGCCCAGCCCCGCACAACATCCAGCGCCTCCTGCCGCCACGCGTCTGGCGAGCCGGCGGCCGCGAGCAATGCCTGCAGGGCAATGGAATGACAACCTTATCGAGCAGCCGCGGGCACGAGGAGCCGTGGTACTTGCGTACGGGAGGAGCGGTTTGCCCGGCCAGCATCAATGCCGCGGCACCGGCACAGCACACAACTGCAGGGGCCAGGCAGGCAGCCCAGCCCACCTGCGGCACCAGCACCCCCTGCAGGAACAGGTCTGCTCCCCCCAGCATCTTGCCGCTGATCTCGCTCCACGTGTGCAGCTGCGGCAGCAGCTGCGGCAGCACAGCCAGGGCGTACACCTGCGAGTCAAGGGGCAGAGCACTCGGCCAACGGTCGCAGGACCACAACCACAACCTTGCGGTGGCTACCAGTCGGCGGCTTAGGTTTAAAATGCCGGTTTAAATGGCAGCGCTGCAGCGCTGCAGCGCCGACTGGTTGCCATCAACCGCTCCCGGCCGGCAAGCCCATTCAAACACAACCCTAGTTCCACACTCGCCGTGGGCAGCAGGCCGCCGCGTCCGTCGGGGTCAAAGAACAGCGGGTTGCCGCCTTCCTGAGAGTACACCACGCAGCGGTTGGATAGCTTGGTCTGGACTAGGCCGCTCTTGCCGGGCAGCAGCAGCGCCAGCTGCTCCTCGTTGATGGCGGGGAAGGCCTGCAAAAGCAGAAGCAAGGGAGGGAGTGCAAGGTGTGACAATGCCATGCAGCGGCAAGCCGGTCTTGCCGGGCAGCAGCACGGAACCACAAGGAGTGTGCATGCGGATTGCCATACCCCTGACATGCACCCGCTGCGAGTCGGGTGGCTAGCGGGCAACCGTCTGCCAGCCGACAACCGCAGCCGGAGCTTGCTAGCTGTGTTGACCAGCGGCTCCCACCTTGAGCACCGACTTGCGCAGCTCCTTGCCATCCTTGCCCGACAGCTGGTGTGTGGACGACACGCTGATGTTCTTCTTGAACATGGCTCCGCCTGTACGGCTGCCTGCACGCTGCCGATGAAGCTTGCGGCGCCGCCTGCAGGCAATGAGCGCGGCAGGCAGCGGTGAGCGGCGGCGGCAGGCGCACGCGCCACGAGGTGGCAAGCCGGATCGCAATGTAGATGGCAATTCTGATGTTGGTTGCATCATACGAAGCAGCAGGCAGCCTCCCTGCCGCTCGCCTGGCAAAGGCCGGGTGCCGGTGCGAGCGCGGACGACGTGCAGGTGGTCCCCGAGCTTATAGTAGAGTTGCACGATGTCGATTGCCCGCGATGGCTGGCCTTGGAGGGCCCAGACCGCTCATGCAAGCGCCCATTTTGGTCGCGGTGGCCGAAGGCGCGCGATCGCACGTTGCTGCAAGCCTGGTAGCCAATCGCAACAACTCGCAAGCGTATCGCCCTCTCCTGCTCTCATACGCCGCACTTCTGGACCGCCGCGTCGCCCTTGCGCTTCCAGCAGACGCACCCAAGGCCTGAACAAGTCGCAGTTCCAATCAGATCGCGTTCACGGCCAGCGTACCCCCGCCAGCGGCCACACTTGCCACCGCCGCCGCGTGCCGCCGCCGCTCAACCCGCGCCGCCGGCCAGCTGACCTAGCTGAAGCGACAACATGGGGCGCAGAAAGAAGGAGTGGGGAATCAAGTATGGCTGCCCCATCTACGGCCTGGCCTGGCCGCCCGGCGAGTATGTGTACATGTGCGGCGGCGGCGGCCACGGCATCGAGAACAAGTGCGGGGCCGGGTTGGGAGGGTGCAGCAGACTGGGTTGCTGCTGAGTTTGGTGCGCGCCACACGCCTGCTGCTGCAACACATGCATAGATGTGCATACACCGCATGGTCAGCAGCTTGCTGTGGCTGCCAAGCACTCAACACGTTGTTCCGTCCTGCCCGTTGGCGCAGGGTTGTGGTGCTGAGCTGCCGGGACGGCGTGCAAAGCGAGGAGGTGGCAAAGCTGAACACGGGTGAGAGCAGCGGCCTTGCGGCTGCACGATGCCGTTGATTGGTGCCGCACACGCGCGAGGCGTGCCGCTTGCTTGCTGCTGAGACCTGCCTGCCACATGCGGTTGCGCCGCGCAACAGGTCTCGTCCCCTCCCAACAAACCCCATTGCGCTGGCGAGGACGCTTCGTACCGCCTGCTCATGCACCCATTGGTTCGCGAATTCCTGCCGCTGAGCACAGCTGCCTGCCTCCTGTTTGCCGCTGCGCAGGCAAGGACGCTTCGTACCGCCTGCTCATGCACCCCTCCGGCCGCTCCCTGGTATGCGGCATGAGCATTGGCGGGCTGGAACGAGTGGACCTGCAGCCCAGCTCGAGCGGAGGGCCGCCGCAGCTCAGCCTGTCTCAGGGTGGGTGCGGAGGCGAGGATGGAAGCGAGGGTTGTGCTGAAGGGTGGGTGTGGACGATCGGCAGCCCAGCTCGAGCGGAGGGCCGCCGCAGCTCAGCCTGTCTCAGGGTGGGTGCAGAGGCGAGGATGGAAGCGAGGGTTGTGCTGAAGGGTGGGTGTGGACGATCGGCAGCCCTGCTCGAGCGGGGGGTCCGCCGCAGCTCAGCCCGCCCTAAACGTGGGTGCAGAGGGCACGGGCTCGCTTGCCACTTGCCATGCGCTGTGCAAGGCAGTGCTGCGTGTCCAGCAGCGCGCCGACAGGGCAGTGAACACTCCACACTCCGCTGAAGACAAGCACTGGACCCGTTGCTGGACCACTCAATGTGACACCATCTATCGGCGGTGTCCAATTCTTCTCCGCTGCAGGCGAGTTCAAAGAGGCAGCCCGAGGCATCGGCCCCGTGAAAGGCATGTCCTTCAGCAGCGACGGCCGCCTGCTGGCGCTGGGCGGCGAGGACGGCGGCATCGAGGTGTGGGAGTGGCCCGCCATGCGGCGCCGGCTCAGGTGCGAGCAGAGGCGGGCCGTGCGGTGACCAGTGCAGGGATTGGCCATGCGGTGGTGTTGCGCAGAGAGTGGCCGTGCGGTAAGTGGACCGCAGAGATTGGCCGTGCGGTGGTGTGGAGGGGTGCTCGCGTCTCTGCAGGCCAGGCGTTGCAAGTTGGAGGCGTGTGCGGTTGTGCTGGCCCCGCCTGCTACTCTTGCGCAACATTCGCCTGCCATGCTGCCCTGACACCCAGGTGGGAGGCTTCCCAGAAAGCCATCCGCAATGTTGACTTCTCGGCAGCGCACGCAGACGGCGTGCTAATCAGCTGCGATGAGGCGGGGGCCTGCCGCCTGTGGGCTGCTGATAACGGCGAGCTGATTGCGGAGCTGCAGGCGCCGCCAGGTGTGCTGGCTGGCCCAGGCACGACTGCGTGCTACATGCGCGTGTTGTGAAGCTGCGGCTGCAGCTATGCTGCCGGGCACTGCTCGTGCGGTGGGCAGTTGCAAACTGCTGCCCGGCAAGTCTCGGGGCTTTGCTCCTGCTGGCGTGCCCAGCCGGCCAGTCAGTGCCCTCGGGGCCCCCCTCACCCTGCCTGCAGACATGCCGCGCGCCACCTTCTTCCGCTGCCGCACGTGCCGGGAGGAGGAGGGTGGCGGTATCCTGCTGTACACGCCTGTGAAGTGGAAGCGGGAGGGCTGGATCGTCAAGTGGCGGCAGGTGCGGAGGGGCCGGTGGCTTGGCTTCTTGTTGGATGTGTGTCCCCGAGTGGTGGACCACGGCCGCAGTGAGACCTGCGGCTTGACTGGTCAAACATCTGCGCCACCTGCTGCTCGCCTGGTTAACCATCTGCGCCACCTGCGGCTTGCAGGACGAGGACGGCACCATCCGTGTGGTGGACCGCAGCCGCAAGCCGGTGGCGCCCTCCCCCATCTGCGGATTCGAGCTGGCACGCAGCGGGGAGCTGATGGCGGCAGTCACACCGGATGGTGCGTGGCTGCAGGGCTGCTTGCGCATCCTGCTTGCTGTTTACAAGCCGCACTGTGTTTACACACAGCGGTGCCCTTTGTTGAGAGCTTCACAGGTTACTTGGCCATGACACGCAGCCTCTGTGGCTAGCCACCGCCGGCGACCGACTGGTTTGCCGTCTTGTTTGACAATGCCTCGCACCCTGTGTCAACCCTCATTTGTGCACCCGCAGGCGACCAGCTGGTGATTGACGCCGACAGCCTGCGTGTGCTCAAGCACGTGAAGGGCGCGCACATGACGTTTGCAACCTCGGTGGCCTTCAGCCCCGACGAGCAGTACATCCTTTCGGGTGAGGGCGGCGGGGCGGTTTTGCACCTCGCTCCTGCGCTGCCTGGTGCTCTAACCAATCAATGCAGCACGGCATCCGCACTGCGTGGCCCATTATGCCTACCTGCCGCCTCAACCCCGGCAGGCTCAAACAAAACACTCTCCCATTGCTCTCCCCTGCGCCTTGTTTACCCCCTTCCCCCAGGCTCCTCCGACGCCTCGGCGGTGCTCACGCGGATAGGCCCCCCTCCTTCCGGCGGCGGCACCGGCAGCCTGCTGCTCATGCTGCTCGCTGTGCTGGTGGCGCTGCTTGCAGCGCTGGCCGGCCTGCTGCTGCACTTTGCGCAGAGCCGGCCAGAAGAGCTCAAGCAGCTGCTGGCGCCGCTGGCGCCGGGGCTGGCGGCGGCGGCCGAGGCGCAGTGGCTGCCAGACCCCTTGCGCGGCTTCCTGAGGCAGCTCACATGATTCTGTGCTGCTGCCCCGACGGTTTGTTGATTGCAGCCTTTGGGTTCTGCGCTTTGCTGTAAGCGGGAGCCGCCAAGCTGCTGGCGCAATCGCGCTGGGAGGCGGCAGCAGAGACGCTGTGAAGTGCAGGAGGCACCTTTCGTGGACCCGCCCCCTTCCACCTTAGCAATGCCTGCCAAGTGCTGGGCAGGCCGTCATGTCGATCAGCACCCGCCCCAGTGTTCCCCAACAGACTGGGTAGCCCGGCGCTCCAATCCCCGGCGGCCCCATGCGGCGGGCAGCATGCCGGCCCTGGCCCTCCACTACACATCCTTGCACCCAGTGCCAGCCGCTGCATTTCGCCCCTCAGGGCTTTCCTTCCTCACGCACGATCGCACGCTCGCAATGAATGGTTTAACGGGGGCGCCCTCCGGGCCGGGCCCTCCTCCGCTGCTGGGCGCCCCCGGCCTGTCCATCAGCGTGTCCTGCGAGAGCCCAGACTGCAGGGCACTGCTGCAGGCGAGTGAGGGTGGTCACCCAATCTGGACGCGGCAAGTGCACAGGCCCTTCGCCATGCCTCCGTGGGCCTCTGCAGCACGCTGGGGAGGCTGAGCAGTGCTCGAGACTGGCTGGGTGGGCGCGCCCGGTCGGCATGGAGCACCGCTGCCGTCAGGCGGGTGCGGCGGCCGACGCCAGCGCCACCGCTCTATGCGCCAAGCCCCAGGCATTGCCTCCTGCGCCTCCTCCTAATGCAGGTGCCCATTCCTGACGTGCTGCGGCAGATGCGCCCGCCGTCGCTCGTCATCCGCTGCGGCAGCTGCAACCGGTGAGTAGGCGGTTGGCACGAAAGCATCTGAGCGGGCCGGCTCTCTTGCGCTCAGCAAAGCAATAATTCATCTTTCTGCTGTTCATAATACCTTCCATGCCTCAGGCTGCTGGGTGTGCCCATGACGCCCGCGGCATATGGGCCCTTTGAGCCACCCTCAGTGGAGCAGCAGCCCGCACCCGCACCCCAGGCCGCACCCGCCGGCAGCGGCGGCAGCAGCCGCGGCGCCAGCAGGAGCGGCTCGCTGCAGCAGCAGCTTACCCAGATTCAGGCACAGCAGGCGGCACAGGCGCAGGAGGCGGCCGCAGCAGCAGCCGCTGCGGCGGCCGCAGCGGCGGCTCAGGCTGCCCTGCAGCAGGCGCAGCAGCAACAACAGGTGCCACCCCAGTCGCAGCCGGCGCTGCCGCACACGCCGGGGCAGCAGGCGCAGCTGCCCATCGCGCCGCTGCACACCACCCTGCGCCTGCCGTCGCTGGGCACGGCTTCGGGCCCGCTGACGCTGAGTCCGCTTCCCTCCCTGCAGCCCTTCCCTGAGCAGCCCGGGGCAGAGCAGCTGGAGCGCCCGCCCTCTGTGCTGCAGCAGGCACAGCACGCACAGCAGGCGGAGGCCGAGGTACAGTCCCTCCACATGGACATTGAGGGGCAGCAGGATGAGGCGTTTGCCCCCGCCTCAGCAGCTGATGCGGATGCTGGGGATGACCCTTTCATGGAGTTGTTGTCCCAGATCGACTTCAGCCCGCTGCCGCCCCCCAGCGGCCCCACCCAGTTCGGCAAGAGCCACAGCCTGCCGGCGCGCCGTGGCGGCCAGGCAGCAGCTGCGGCAGGCAGTGCGGGCGGCGCGCCGGCAGCAGTGGAGCCTCCCATGCTGTCCCAGTGCGCAGTCAAGTCGCTTCCGCTCAGCGGCAGTGCAGCCGCCGTGGCTGCGGCAGCAGCGGCGGCAGGGGCTGCCTCCCAAGGTGGGGAGTCGGCCGGGCTTCAGCAGGGCAGTGGCAGCGGCGGCGGGTCGTCAAAGGGTGCACCCGCCCACGGCAGCAAACGCGCCCTAACCGCATACCAACAGGTGTTGTTGTTGCCCGGACTTTTAGTGCCCAACATGTTGGTGCTGTGCCGCCGGATTGCCTGGAAGCTGCTCTTCGGGGCTGTGTCTGTCAGAAGCTGCTCCCTTGCGGGCGTTACCACCATTATGAACCCACGGTGCCAACAGCGGGCCCCTCTGCGCTTCCACTTCCCCTCCTCTGCCAACAGTTTGTCAAGCAGGAGTATGGACGTCTGAAGAAGGTGCACCCCAGCATGCCGCGCCATGAGGCCTTCCGCCTGGCAACCCAAGCGGTGAGCGCTCGCAGCGGTGGGGCCGACAGCGCCAGCAGAGGGGGCGGCAGCGGCGGCAGCGGCGGCGCCAGGCAGGAAAGCGGCGGTGGGGCTGGCGGCCAGGGCGGCAGCGAGGGCGGCGGCGGCGGCGGCGACAGTGGCTGTGCAGCGGGGCGTGGTGACAGGCAGGACAGCCGGGATGCTAGCGTGGGGCCAGCGGTGCTGCTTGGAGCCTCCCTGGGGGCACCTGCACTGCCGGCTGCATCCAAGCCAGCACCGGTGCCTGCATCACAGACAGAGCCTGCACCCGCATCACAGGCAGCCCCTGCATCGGCACAGCCACCTGCATCATCCGGCCCGCAGGCTGCACCAGGGACGGCTGCATGCCCCGCAGCCTCCCAGCCCGCCTCGGCTGCCACTCGGGGCACTGAAGTGGCGGCTGGGACTGCTGCTCCCGCCCTACCGTCGTTTGCCTTTTGGCCTCAGTCCCCAGCCGGGCCCGCTGTGCAGTTGTTCAGCTACCAACACCTTCTGAACACGCTGGTCCCTGGACCTGGCTGCATGGTGCCTGGTTTGGAGGCCTTTGCGCAGCTCCCTGCCGCACACACTCCCTCGTGTACACCCATGCCGCCCTTTGCCCTGCCGCCATTTGCCCTGCCGCCGCTGCGGCTGCACCAGCCTCCGTGCGCCCGGGCAGCAGCAGGGCAGAGCGAGGGGCGGCCTGCCCTGCCGGCAGTCAGCGGCCCCTCAGCTGTGATGGCTGCTGGGCCAGCTGTTGCCAATGAGGAGCAGCAGCAGCCTTTCACGCCGTCTTCATTTCTGTGCGAGGAGCCGCCTAGCCTGATGTGTGTTTGCCTCCCCGCTGCCTCCACTCCTCAAGTAGCACCCGCCCCTGCTGCCTCCACCCTGCACCCTGCGCCCGCACCTGCTGCCTTGTGCGCACCTGCTGCACCCTCCCCTAGCCACGTGGCAGCGGCTCCCGCCGCCTCTGATGCATCCCCCATGCACGCTGTGGAGGCTCACAGTGCACCCATGCCTGACGAGGACACCCCCCATGGTCAGGCTGCCTCCAACAGCTGCACTGTCTTGGCTGCATGGGCTGCACTCATTTGCACCAAGTACACGCTAGAGCAGGCGTTGCCAGGCACCGCGCAAGTTACGACACCTTTTGGTTGGCCTAAAAGCTCAGTTGGTTGCTGCCGCCCCAACCCTTCACCTGCAGTGGGCCACCGCTCCGCAGAACAAGCGGCGCCGCCGTGAGGACAAGCAGGCACCACAGGTGGGCTGGCCTGCCACGTGTTGGGTTGAGTTACATGTAGCTATTGCGGTTTTTGGGCGTGCTCACTTGGCTCGTGAGCAGGTGCGCTCGTCAGGTGTTGTTGCCACGCAGCATCTGGCTGCCTTGCTTCTGTTGCCAGGAAGCTCACACTGACTCGGTTCGCTGCTCGGTCACGCAGGCAGGAGCAGGCTTGATGGCAGCACCCGGTTCCTGCTCACCCGCCGTTGCCCTGCGGGCGGTCCAGCCGCCGAAGCGTGGCCCTTCCTGAGCGCCAGTCCAGCGGTGCCACTGCCGCCTGCCGTGGCCTGCTGGCCAGCAGATGGCCTGCTGGCCACCCACCTCCAGGCCTCCCTAGGTAACAACCAGCAGCAGCCCTGCTGCAGCAGCGGCAGCGCACAGCAGCCTCCTGAGCAGTCGGCAGTGTTCCACCTGTGCGGAGCTACGCCGCAAAGGCGTGGCGCTGCGCCAGAACCAAGTGTCATGTTGTTGTCCCACCCCAGCCTGCATGCCAGCGATCGAGTCGCTTCCCTATCGTTAGTCGCTATCATTCCTCGCCCTTTCTTCCGGCAACAAGTGCAAGGCCAGTGATGGCCCTCTGCCCCGCATATCTTTATCCCGTTGCTCGATTGATTGCCTCCTTGCTTGATCATTCCCGCCACATTTGGCAGCCTGCTGCACGTCTGCATCTGCACCCGACCTTGCTTGATCCGTCTCGCTGCGTTGATCGCACCTGGCTTTGTCGATCTGTCCCCCTGCGTCTGGCCTGCTGCATTTGCGCACCCGGCCTTGTTGATCTGTCCCGCTGCCTTTGTCGCGCTGAACTTGCCGCACCTGGTTTTGTCGATCTGTCCCATCCACACCACCCCTGCGCCCCCCACGGAACCGCGCCATAGCCCGAGGGCTCAGGCCAATCTGTCTGGATCCACGTCCCCATCCACTGTCCCCATCTCCTGAATTGATACATACCTTGGATTGTGTTGATGGTCGCACTGCATCGATCCCCCTCCCCGGACCCCTGCATGCCTCTGTAACCCCTGTGCCAGCTTTGCATGCGCGCGTCAGCGCGCTGAAACAAAACAAGAGCAGGCGCAGGCGGCTGTGAGCGAGCCTTGCGGGCAAGTGAGAGGCCAAGCGGCAGGAGCCCTCAGCATTGCTGCACCTAAATGCTATGGTACACCGAGGGGGACAAGGCGGCTCGAGACAAATAAAGAATCTGTAAGGGGCATGGGGGCTGGTGAGGGCGGTGCTTGCAGGAAGGGGAAGTAAAACAGCATCTGAAGTGTGCAAGCAAGCAAGCAAGCCCCGCTAGGGCTCAGGTCCGCCAGCCAGATCTGGCGCCGCCGCCGCTGCGTCGGCTGCCGCCGCACCCACCGCACCCACCGCTGCTGCCGCGCCCGCTGCTTGCTCCAGGCCGCCGCTGCTGCCGAGTGCTGCTGCGCCTGCTGCCACGTCAGCTGCTGCCTGTGCGGTCTTCACAAAGAACCCTGGCTCCATTAGGAAGAGAGGGGTCATGCCTATCAGGCAGCCAATGGCCACGCCCAGCGCCGCACCCATGAACTGCGCCGCCCGATACTGCGTCGACTGCTGCTGCAGCATGCTGCAGCACGAGCGGTGGCGAGGCTGGGAGGGCAGTTGGTTAGGCAGCTGCGGTGTGGACGGGGCACGGCATGCCCAGTGCCGGCAAGCGGCAAATGCTTGCAGCCGAGTAGCCCAGGCACGCACTCGCAGCAAAGCTGACTGCTCCAAAGGCAGGCAAGCAAGCGCGCACAACCTCCCCATACTGCCACGCACTGCGCCTGCAAGGCGAGCTGCGCCAGGCCAGTAGGGGCGCACCTCAGCCGGGGCGGCGTTGAAATGCGCTTCATATTTTCCTGTGCAGGGTGTCGCGCACGGGCACAGGAGCGTTCCCCTCAGTCCGCAGTGTGCATGCCTTCTGCCACTCTGCGCAACGTGCAGCCACTACAGCCGCCCCTCTGAATCAACAGCAGGCTGCCTGCAGTGCTCATGCACACACGTCGCTCACGCCCACCCCGTCCGCCACCCTGCTCCCTCAGCCCAACGCCTTTCCCTACAGTTCACACCACACAGGCTGCGCACCTGGATGGTGTGCGTGGCGCTGACGCCCACCACATCTGCCACCATGTTGCCGAGGCCAGCGGATGCCAGCACCGAGAGGCCCAGCTTGGCACCGAACAGGTGGTCAATCTGCTCCCCTGCCACCAGCTGCGGGGCAGGTAAAGCCAGGGCAGAAGCACGGGGCAAGGGGGTCGAGTTGCGAGCTTCTGCGAGCTCAGCCCGACATGCGCCAAGAGCATTGCAACAGGAGGCAGCCAGCTGGATGGAACCAGACCGGGATGCCGCAGCAACCGGGACGCACAACTCCCGGTAAAATGCTTGTCAGCCGGCACCCACCATGATGCCGTTGTCCAGGATGCCAAACACCACAAACGGCAGGCCGCTGGCCAGCGCCACCGCGGTGAGCTGGCGCCACGAGGGTGGCTCCTCAGACACCGCCGCAAACCTACATGAGGGCACAGACGCATGGCCTTAGAATGCAAGGGAGGGCACCCAGCGTGTGGAGTCGGCGAGGCGGGGGCGGATGCTGGTCCGCCGCAAGACAAATCCTGCGGAGGGTGCTTCGGGTGAGCAGACTTCGAGCTTCGGCGAGACAGCAGTGGAACGAGGGCGGCCCTCACAGATGCAACGGTTACTTTGCCCTCCAAGGGTGCTGCTGCAATGCAGCGGCTGCAGCAAGTCCCGACGACACCCCGTCTGCTCACTTTTGCAGGAGTCTCTGGTAAATCACTGCGTTGTGGATCTGCTGCCTGCACAGTTTCAAGCGCGGGGTTGGGCAGCGCCAGGCAGTGAACAGGGAGAGAAGCACGAGCAGCAGCACAACACCACAGCACGCACGACAGCCACCGGCTGCCCGCTCATGGTCCCAGCGCATCAGCAACACGGCCAGCAGGCGCAGCAACACCGCCCGCAGCCGCAGCAACACCGCCAGCAGGCGCAGCGGCGGCAGCAGGCGCAGCAGCTGCACCTTGTGAGCTTGGAGTGCTGGGCGTGTGACTCCCGCTTGACCAGCTTCACCAGGTCGTCCACATACTGCGTCTCCTGCGACCAGGCAGGTTGCCGCACACAACACGTGTCAGCAGCATTTGGCGGCGGAATGCACACGAGCAAGATCCACCAGCTCGTCGTTTGGTTCCTGCAGCCAGTGAGGTTGCCGCACGCCAGGCATGGTCGGCAGTGCAGATGCTAGCAGCCGGCGCTGCAAGCCAGCTGGGGCGCCAATCGCTGCCCATCTGGAGACGGCGCCGAGCAAAAAATGGTGCAAACAGTTGCTGAGCGCCCAGTGCAGGCCCCACCCCCTGGATCCCCATGCTTGCCTGCTGCACCAGCTGCTGCTTGCTGGTGTGCCGCTGCAGCGCCAGCACCAGGTGGATGCGGTCCAGCTCAGTCAGCTCCTTCATCAGCGCCAAAGCCGTCTCCTTGGGGGCCCTGCAAGAGGGTGAGTGGTGCAGTTAAATGGCAGCCGTGGGCTGGCACATTGTTGAGCCACACCGCCCGGCGGCGTGAGCCCACAACTGAGCCCACAACAACCTGCAACAGCTATGCGGCCTGCCTGGGCGAGAGGCCGCAGCACCCCGCCCTTCCAGCACTCACTTGTGGAAGCTGTGAGCCAGCACCTTGGCTACACGCTCCGGCGCATTGCCGCTGCCCAGGATGGCCTCGGCGCTGCCGCCGCCGCCTGCGGCCTCTGCCGCTGCTGCTGCCGCGGCGTGCCCTCGGCCCGCCTCTGCTGCCGCCGAGCTGCTGGTGCACCTCAGCGCTTCCCAGGCTTCGCTCAGGCCGCCGGGGAGCCCCCGCAGCCGCCTGGAAGAGCTCAAGCCGCGGCCGAGCATAGCCCCCGCCGCTGCCACGCCGCCTGGCGGCTGCTTGGGTTGACAGGGAGTCTTCCAGCTGCTGGATTAAGCAGGAAGGGCGATGGCTGCGCCAGCTCAAAGCCTGACCCAAGACGCAGTTGGTTGCAAAGGACCGCTGGCGCAGGCTTGGAGGTTGCGATGCTGTCGCACTGAAACAGGCTGCTGATCGGTGCGCAGGAGGCGCTCGGGGCCGGCTGCATTTCGCAATGAGCATCGAGCGCGGCAGAAGGGGTGGCACCCCGGCCCCCCGGACAAATTTCTGGTGTCGTGGCGTCTCGACCAGCGTTACGAGACTGCAGGGACGGCACGATGGCCAACAGCGACGGCACCGGTATGGTGCAAGCCCTGACCGCGATGCTCCAGCAGGTAACGCCCGGCTGGGAGGCACCCCGCGCCAGCCAGCAATCACGGGATCCGGTCGGCATGTCGACTAGGCTTGGTCGCCGCTCCGCCGCCTGCCGCCGCCGCCGCCACTGCCGCTTTACTTGCACCTCCCCTGTCCATCATGCTTCTTGTCCCAGCTAGAGGAGGCCCAGGGCGGTGCCGACCCAGAGGCCCGCGCGCGGCTAGAGGAGCTGCGACGGCAGCTGGGCGCCCTGGAGGAGGCGCAGGAGCGGGCGGCGCACCACGAGGGGCACCCCCACCGGCCGCTGCAGGAGCTGCCCGGCGGCAGCGGCCAGGGCAGCGGCAACTCGCCGCCCTCGGACCCGGCGGCCATGCTGCAGCAGATGGACGGGTGAGGCGGATGCCTGCGTGGCAGCAGGCCTGTTACTCCAGCCGCAGATGGGCTGGGAATGCATGGTGCCACAGGCAGAGTCGCGCCATCTGCGCATGCACTGCCGCCCACCCCTCAATTGCCCACCTCCTCGGCAGCGCATCTGCTTGCCTCCCCAACCCCGCCGCTCCCTGCCACCCTCCTCCCGCTAGCCTGGCGCGGCGGCTGTCAGGGCTGGAGCACAAGCTGGAGGACCTGGACCCGGGGACCAAGCAAGTGCTGCAGGCCAGCGCAGGCGGCTGGCTGGGCGCCCTGCAGGTGCTGCAGCGGGAGGGGCGGGGTGCAGCAGGTTTGCCAAGCCAGGGTGAATGCAGAGTTTCCCGCACTCGCATGTGGCTGGCGCAGCGTATGCCGCAGTCAGCGGCCGGGCCGCAATGGGGCGTGCGCGACACCCAGAGACAGAGGATGCACACAGCCGATTGCACCCTTGCAGGCTGAGGGGGAGCATGAGAAGGCGGAACTGCAGCACTTGGAGGAGGAGCAAGGGCAGGAGGGGCAGCAGGACGGCGGCGCGGCAGCGCCAGCGGGCGGCAGCGGCGCAGCAGGCGGGACGAGCGCGTGAGCGCGCCGCAGCACATGAGCATCCTTTGTACTTGGCACGCCGAAGTCATTGACACCCTTTTGACCAGTTGTGTTACGTCCAGGTAAATTCATGGACCATCAATGGGATGCAGAGTGGTTCACGGTTGCCAATCACTGCAGCATGCTGTCCAAGCGTGTTTGCCCATTTGCATTGGGGGCAAGGCAGCATTTGTTGGCTGAGATGCCCTGCCGGTTGTGATTGCTTCATCCGGCTCAATCGTTGGCGCTGCCGCCGCGCTGCACCGCCTGCATGGCGTCCAGCTCTGCCGCCGCCGCTGCCGCCAGCAGGCTGCGGCTGCTGCTTGGGGCCGCTGTCACTTCCATTTGCTTGTGGTCCGCCCAGCCGTGGTCGCAGTTGCACACAAACGGGCTGAAGTGACGCGGGCGAAAAATGATGTGTCAGGCAGCCCGTAACTGGAATACGATGCCGCAGCGCCTTCCTTGGGCCAACAACCCAATTGCAACACCGTTTGAATACAACAAGCCAGCAGCATCCTGACGCATCCGCCAGCCAGAGGCATGCATGTGCACGCGCACCTGTCGAACGCGTCGCAGGTGCAGCCGCGCTTGGCACACGCCCGGCTGCCGGGGTCGTGCTCTGTGTGCTTGTGCTTGCAGCTGCAGCAGCGGGTGGGCAGCCGGAACATGGGGTTGGGGTCCGGGCTAATGCTGCTATGCACAAGCCAGGAGCACAAGCGCAAGCAGGCCCGCACCGGCAGCGCAGGATCCAGGCTCCTTGTGCGACAATGTAGAAGAATGCGTGGCAGGTGCAGCCTGCGCAGTTGCACCTGCAGGCGCGGTGGGCGGCAGTGGAAATGAGGGCATTGCGGGTCCGTTCCCGCTTGGCCATGCAGCAGCAAGCAGATGGCGACAGCCGGCGGCAGGCACATTCGCTCACCGCCAGCCGTGCTCTGGGTCATGCTCCCGCTGGCGGTGGCCGCACAGGCAGCGCGACTCGGCGCGGATGGGGATGCACTCGCGCTGGCACGTGCCGCACACCTACGCAGGCAAGCGGGAGGGCGCGGGAGGTGCACCAGGGCGCAGGCGGCAGGCGGCAGCGGCAGCGGCGGCGGCGGGCGCCAGGCCGGCGTTGGCGCAGCCGGCAGCCTGCGATCACTGCCACGGAGCCTCCTGGGCGCATGCCGGGCTCACCCATGCCAGCCTGGTGCTGCTGGGCCCCGGCCCTGCGCCCTGGGCCATGGCCTCTGGGCTCTTCTCCAGCGATCTAAAAAGCCTGGCACGATTGCAGGGCAAGTCAGAAAGCGCCAGGGGAAGCCTGCATGGACTGCTGCAGGCGGGACTACTTTTACTACGGCCTTGCGCTGACTACTTTTACTACGGCCGTGCGCTGGCTCTCAGCCACTCCATAGATCGTCCGACGTCGATTCAGATCACTGTATTTGCAGCCGAGCCGGTCAAACGAGGGATGGCCACCGCCACCGGCTCCGACAGCCTGCTGCTGCACCTGCAGCGCCGCGTGGGTGGGTCACAAGGCGCCAATTGACCGCCGGGACCAGCAGCGCCGCCCACAGCATGCCGCCCAGCAACTGCCGCCGCCGCCTCCTCCCCTCCCGCTCCCGTGCAGCGGCGTTCGATGCGGAGCGTGCCGACCTGCTGGCTCGCCTGGAGGCCTGCGCAGGGCCTGCGCCCTCTGAGGTGTATGCGCTACAGGCAGAGAACCGCAAGCGCGCCGAGGAAGTGCGGGAGCTGCAGAAGGCGAGTGCGACAGCTGTGGCAGCGGCGGAGGGGCCTTGGCGAGCCCGCTCAGTCGTCTGCCTTATGGCCAGCTGCTGCCTGCTCCCCTCACACACTCTCCATGCGTCCGCAATGTGCAGGCGTTGAGCGATGCGCACACCTTCCTGTTTGAGGAGCGGGAGCGGCTGCTGGCAGTGACGGCGGAGAACGACAGTGGGTTGGATGGGTGCTGGATACCTTGTGATCATGCTGCAATGCTTGCCGCCTTGCCCTGCCACGTGCAGCATGCAACCAGCTGTTTACACACCTCTACTTCCTTCTCCGCTACAGAGCTGCGGCTGCAGGAGTGCGAGGACCGAGCCCGAATCAAGCAGTTGCTGTCTCTGACCCGCCCGGTGGAGCAGCGGGTGGTGTACGCCCGCGGCGGCGGCAGCGGCACAGAGAACGGGCCACACACCACCACAGTGCTGCCGCGGGGCGGCGCCAGCGCCAGCTGCAGCAGCAGTGGCAGCAGGAGCCCGCGGCGGGCAGGCAGCAGCGGCCGCAGCCAGCAGGCAGCAGCAGCAACCCCCGGCGGCCCTCCCCCGCCGCCGCCGCCACCGAAACGGGTGCTGCGCACCGTCTACCTGCCCACCGCCCAGGCAGAGGCGGCTGTCCTCAAGTGCGAGGCGCTGGAGGCGCAGCTGGCGGAGCAGAAGCGGTTCGCAGCGGAGCGCATTGCAGCCCTGCAGGAGGACCGCGCCATTCGAGAGCGTGATGCGGCGGCGCACGCGGCGGCGCTGTCTGCCTCTGCTGAAGCGCTTGCCGAGAAGCTGCAAGCTGCTGAGGAGGCGTTGAGGGTCACAACCAAAGACTACATCCTGGCCAAGCAGCAGCGGGATGCGGCAGAGGCGGTAGCGGTGGGAGCGCGCGGCGAGGCGGCTGAGGCCGAGCGTGCGGGGCGGGAGGCGGTGGCGGCAGCAGAGCGGCGGGCTGAGGCACAGCTGGCCGCACAGCGGGCGGAGATGGAGGCTGACGCGCGCGCGTCCACTCAGGTGCAGTGCGGTATTGTTGGAATGCAGTTGGGAGGCGCTGGTGAGTAATCAGCATTGGCTGCCAACGCAGGTGGTGTGTCCATGACGCATCATCCACGCCGGGCGCAGAGGACTCGAAGCCGCTCTGCTCTGCCTGTAGGGGCTGGCTTCTCAGCTGGCGCAGCGGGAGGAGGAGCTGCTCAAGTTTGAGATCCTGGTAAGGGATTTGTTCCTGCAAGCTTCGGGGGGCAGGAGGGACGTGCTGGCTTGCGGTTTGAGCCAACAGTTTGATTGGTTGGTTTGACGTGCCATCACCTGCCTCTGTCCCCTCGAACCCTCCCTGCCACAGCACAAGCTGATCCGGGGGCAGCTGGAGACACGGGCGATTGAGGCGGAGCGGCGTGCCGCACGGCTGGCGGCCCACAACAAGCAGCTACAGCTGCGGCGGGCGCAGGAGATGGAGGGCTGGGCCGCCGATGTGACCCAGCTGCGCAAGCGCATTGCGGCGGTTGACCGGCAGCTGCGGCAGCAGGCGCTGCTGCAGCGCCTGCCGGATGGGGATGTGCGAGATGCGGCGCTGGCGCGGCATGCCAGGTGAGGAGCAGCTGAGCGGCTGCACAGCGGGTCGAGCAGGATGGCTGAGGCAGCTGGGGGCAGGGTGCCTTCCCACCTTCCATGGGCTACGGTGTGCTGCCATTGCCATGCCCTTGCTTGACCACGTCCCAAACAAATTTGCAGGCTGGCCACCCTGAGTAGCCAGGATGCAGAGTACGAGTGCGGTGTGGACGAGGTAAAGCAAAACTGCATGGAGGGGCACGCTGCCTGCGCCGCTGGCGCACACGGCTCGAGGCATGCCCAGCCAACCCCTGCGGGTCATGCGTCTGTTGACTGTTCTGCTGAACCATCCCGCTGCTATTCTGCCTCTCGAATTCACCCTTGCCTCTCGATTTCATCCTCGCGCAGCTGATCGAGGAGCTGCTGAGCGTGAAGGGAGCACTGCTGGGCATGGGGGAGCGTGTGGCTCGCCAGGTGGCAGCAGAGGAGCTTGGTCAGCTGGGCGGCAGCGGCAGCGGCAGTTACAGCTACAGCGAGGGCTCTGAGGCTGCGTGAATGAAAACATGATATGGCTGCTACATTGTTTCAGCCAGGTTGTAACGACTGTACAAGGCACGTGGAAGCTAGTGTTTGACGGCATGCACTAGCAGCTTGCCCGGCAAGCAGTGGGGGTGGCAAATTAACAGGGGGGGCAGCAGGGAGGAGGGCGTCCGATGCCTGGCAGCAAATGGAATCACTCTGTGCACAGGCGGCTTAGTTGCAATCGGTCCACGAGGACTGCCCTCGTGCCACCTTGAGGGCAGGGCGGCGGTCCTTCAGGCGCATCAGGGCATCAAAGGCGGCAAAGCCAAACTGCTCATCGTCAGAAAGCTTCAGGCTCAGCTCCTGCAGCGGCGGGTGGTGCCCCAGCCAGCGGAAGGCGGCGTCCCAGCTCTCCTCTGGGGCCGCCTCAGGAGTTGGCATGTCATTCACGCCCAGGTACTCCAGGGCGGAGGCCTGCTGCAGCGCCGGCAGGCTGTTGGCCAGCAGGGGCCAGTTCACATCAAGCTCCGCAAGGCTGCTGAGGTAGGGCCCAATGGGCAGTGAGGGCAGGGCTGCTGCCTGGAGCTCTGCGCCAACCGTTGCCGCCTGGGGTGCAGCAGCTGCCTCGGCTGCCGGCTCCGCTCCGCCCTCCTCTGCTGCATCATGGGTGTAGAGCAGTAGCCCCAACTTCTCCAGCTGGCTGAGGGCGGTCAGAGCTGGCAGCACGGAAGGGTAGTCGCCTCCGATCCACAGGTCGGACAGTCCAGTCAGGCAGGTGAGGGCAGCTGCCAGGCCGGGCACAGCCTGAGCGTTGGTGCATGTGGAGAGCTCAAGGCGGGCCAGCTGCGTCAGGCCAGCCAGCCCCACAGGCATAGCTGTGTAGCAGTTCATCGCCAGGTTTGTCAGGGCGGGCAGGCTGCTCAGGCCTGCCATGCTGCCGCCACTGTAGTTGCGGCATTTGAGCTGGAGCTCTTGCAGGTTGGTGAGCGCAGTGACCTGCGGCAGCGGCGTGCAGAGACAGGGCATGGGTGGCGCTGCGCATGTGCGGCTCACATGACGCCAAGGGCATGGCTTGCAAGCAGGGAGCAGGGAGAACCGCACTGCCTCCATGTTTGGCATGTTGCACGGCCAACCCCACACCATGGCATGGCATTATATATGCATGGCATGGCATGGCATGGCGCATCAGCCAGCACAGCATGATTTTGCATGGCAGGACAGGGCATGGCACAGGCCCCGGGCTGGGCGCACCCTCACCTGGGGAGGCATGGCCACAGACACTGGGTCCCGCAGGCGCAGGAACCTGAGTGACGGGGGCAGCTGCACGCCCGGGCCAAACTTGATTGGCGCGCCGGTCAGCTGAAAGTCATCTGCTTCAGCTAGCAGGTGCAGCGGCCCAGTCAGCAGCAGCTCAGTGTTGGGACCGCCCAGCTGCAGGCGTTGCAGGCGGCGCAGGGTGGGCAGCCATGCTGTGGTGGACAGCACGGTGCCCGGCTCAACCGTCAGTTGCTCCAGCTGGCCGCCGCCCAGCACATCAAATGCCATGAGGCAGCAGGCGGTGATGTTGTCAATCTCGGCCTCAGCAGCCGGCCCGGTGTTGGCAGCCCCCGCCGCCTGGTCGCCCTCAGGCTGCGCCACCGGTGCCGCCATGTCAATGCCCAGATACTTGATGCGAGGTGCGTTGCGGGGCAGCCACAGCAGCAGCTGCCGGGCGCGCTCAACCGCCCGAGCGCCGCTGATCGTGAGGTATATGCGCCTCTCATCCCCGCACAGGCTGAGCGCCGCAAAGCGCTTGCACACCAGGGCCACGCTGGACAGCCTGCAGGTGGTGGAGAGTGGGGTTTGGTGCGGGGGTGGCAGTTGAGTGAAGAGCATGAGAATAGCATGGGAAGAGCGGCGCAGGCATCACCCCCGTCCACCTGTGGCTACCTGTCTTTCTGCTCGACGTGCTCCAAACAGCTGCAGATGAGGTGGTCAGGCAGTGCCATGATGGTGCAGGGGGCGGCATCCAAAGGCGAGGGAGGCTGGTCTGCTGCCGAGCTGCCGGGTGACGCCCCGGGCTCAGCAGCGGCAGCGGCAGCGGCGGCAGCAGAGCCGCCGTCTGCTTGCTGCGGCACGGCAGCGCTGTCGTCGGCAGCGGAAACACCGTCAGTCCCCCAAGAGCGCCCATGGCCCGTCTTAGAGCCGCCAGCGTCGCTGCCCATCGAAGCGCCGCCGCCACTCACACCAGCGGCCGCCGCGGCGGCGGCATCGCCGCCCTCTGCGCCCTCCCGCTGCTCTTGCTGCTCGGCTGGTGCTTCAGCCACAGCACCCCCACTGTCCAAGGCCTGCTGCGTAGCCCCAGCCTGCTCGGGCTGGCCTCCCGGCTCGCCTGGGGGCATTGCGAGCAAGTGGCCGCCCAAATCAGCCGTGTAAGGCTGCCCAGCAGCGTGCACAATGCAGGCAGTTGGGCGGGTGGGCGCGGTGGTCAGCATGGGGGTGTCGCCAGCGCCCATGTCGTGGAGCCGCCCGCTGCCGCCGCGGCATGAGGGCCGTGGCACACATTCGGCCCTAAACTTTGCACTTGTGGCCTGTCTTGCCATGAGGAAGTGCTCAGGGCGCCAACGGCAGTTACAGTGCAATGGGTGGTCTGAGGTGGTGTTCTGATGCATGCAGGGATGGACTGGAATCGGGCGCAGGGGAGGAACTTGGGAGGAGATAGCAACATCAACCCGAGTCACAACAGTTACAAGGCCAGTCGTAAGCAAACCAATACGCAGGCTGCGGCGCGCAACTGCGCCTGTGGCCCAGCCCGTCAGCTGTCCTTCTTAGCGTCTGCGCCGCCACCAGCAGCAGCAGATGCTGCAGGCTTGGCCTCCGCCTTGGCCGCCTGCTCGGCCGCCAGTTTTTTGGCAAACACGCGGAAGTCTGCAAGGAGGCAGCAGGAGAGGTGCAGCACACTATCAGCAACGCACCTGGATCAGGTGCAGCACACCCTGCAGGTGCAGCGCACCGGCCAGCACCCTGCTCGGTGCACCTCGCGCACAGCCCAAGGCTGCCAGCCATGTAGCCAGCCACGTCCAAAGGGGACTCACAGAAGTTGGCTCCATTCCAGGTGGACCACAGCAGCACCCCCGCCAGCACCAGCGTGTGCAGGGTGAACGAGTCAAACCAAAGCTTGGTGGGCAGCAGCGACAGCCAGGCCATGAAAGTGTGGATGCTGCAAAAGGGTGGCAGCGGTGGGGGGTGTGATATTGCACAACGTGTGTCGATGGGGATGGCCGCAGCAGTGAGCAGGTACTGTTAACAGAAAGTCCAGCTTTGCTGCCCCATGCATGGCCAAAACGCCAGCCAGCGGCTTGCATGCAACTCAGCAGCCCCACTCCTTCACCCCAGGTAGACGGCAGGCTGCACCGGCTTGGGCGCCGACAGCACCAGCTTGGCGAGGGCAGACTTGCGGGCGGACGGCCGTTCAACCATCGCAGTGAACCTGCATCTCGGCACAAGGATGGCAACCCATGATCAGGCCCCACAAGCAGGTTGAGGGCGGCAGGCCCTGCAAGCAGCCAGTTGGCACATCGTGCAAGCCAGTACACGAAAACAGTGCACCGGCGGCAGTTCGCAGACCAACGTGCAGCAGCAGGCATGCAACTGTGAACTGCTTTGCTTGTGGGTTGTTTTCTGCTCACATGTTTTGGTATCCTCGTGCCTGGATGCGTTTGTTGACCAGCACAAAGATGATGAGGTAGTAAGCCACCACCTGCAGATCAAGTGGACGGATGGGAAGTACAGGATAGGGGGCTGAAGAGCTTGCTGCCCGGCACAAAGCGGCACCACCTGCGGTGCATATAAGGCACACAAGCTGGACGTTGGTGAGTGGGCGATTGCGGGCATGCATGCCCAGGGACATGCCGAGACATGGGCGGGGCCCGGCCAGCAGGATGCAAGGACAGGAGCCGACTCACCCACACCAGGTTCAGCGCGGCGGGCAGGATGGCCATGTCGAACCAGGAGGCGGAGTTGTAGGCGGCCAGCTGGTCGGCTGACATGCCCGCCGTCCAGCGCGGCTGCGGGTACCAGCGCATGCACCTGCGTGAAACTCCATGAGATCAGGAAATCGCACGAGGTCAGGCAGGCGGGACAGGGCAATGGCATCTTTAGACAGGATTGCATTGCTGACGCTCCGTCGTTCTGCACACCAGCACTCGCCCCGCTTCAGGCAGCGTGCAGCATATGCATCAAAATTCGACGCCCACCCACCAGGCGGACAGGGCGGGCGACGCGTGCATCATCAGCGTTGTGATCTTGTCCCCATCGTGAAACACCAGGCTGTTGCGCATCGCCACGATGCTCCACATGAGGGGCCCAGTCATCACGGCAAAGGAAAACTGCGCGGGGTGGAGAGGCAGGTCGGTCGGTTGGAGGCTCGGGTGGGGCAGGCAAGCAAGGGTGGTGGCAGGCAGGCAGGCAAGCGGGCATGCAGGGCAGGTGGGTGTCGCAGGTGGTGGGCGCAGGTGGGTTCACACTGCCACAGCGGCTTGGCTGCCAGCCTCCACGCCCCAGCCTTGCCTTGCGCAGCAGGGCGCTCTGTGGTGCGAAGAACAGATGGTACAGGGACAGCAGGTTGGCGGCGTAGCAATACTCCAGCATCCTGCAGAGCCGGGATGCGGCAAGCGCAGGATGTCGGGTGGTGGACAGAGCCTCCCCAAAAGGCTTCCAGCCCATGGAGGTACGGAAATGCCGCATCCTGTCCCCCGTGGCATGCAATGCCACACTCACATGTAATGCATGCCTTGCTGCGAGTAGGTGCAGAAACGCAGGGAGAACAGGATCAGGTCTTTAACCAGCCAGTACCTGCACACAGTAGACGCAAAAGGAAGGTGGGCCTGGGCCTTAAAAGCACAGGACAGGAGGGGAAGCGCAGCAAGAGTGGACCGGGTCCTTTAACAGCGCGCGCCTTTGCCAGAGGGAAGAGCCATATATCACGACATGTGACGCACATTGTGACGCGCTCAGGCTGTTTAGAGACCAGCGCAGCACGAGGGGCGGCTCAGCAGTCACCGGCCAATGACCAACCCTGCCCCAACAGCTCAGTGGGCGCCCTGCTGCTCGGCAGGCTCATCCAACAACACACGTCCTCACCAGTGGTAAGTCTGCGGCCAGCGCCCAATCCAGAATGCCGTGAGGACCACGTTGGACACGCCTGCAAAGGGGGTAACAACTTAACTTGTGCGCCATGGTGGGAAGCAGGAGCCTCTGCACTGTGACTTGCAAGCTACTGTTCNAACCACAAAGCATTGCTTGGGCTCGAGCTTAGTGTACACTTAACCCTTAGGCAAGCACGCGTGCACCCACCAATGACGAAAGCCATTTTGTCCTTGAGCATGATCTTGGATGGGTCCAACAGGCTCTTGGTCATGTGGTGCAGCTGCGCCTCCTCGGCCTGAAGTCGCAGGTGGAGGGGGGCCAGCAGGGGTTGCAGGAATCGAGAGGTTGTGATGCAGAGTGTGCGCGATAGCAAGTCATGGTGTGCAGAGCCAGTGCAGCACGCTGGCTGTTGCCTGCGTGCGGTGTCCAGGCATGCCGCCGCGATTCAGCGAGGCAAGCTGTTAGGTGGCGACTGCCCACTGACTGATCACTATGCTATGTATGCTAGGCATGCTGAGGCTCGGTCCTCATTAGTCCAGTTGTAGCCCTGTTCTGGGCCTATCTCTCCATCCGTGTAAGTCTAGCAGTCTAGCACCTTACACAAGCGAACACAGGTTGCCAAGCAAAGTGGTTTGTGTGCGTGCCTGTGCCCACATGCTCCTTCACAGCCGCCAAAGCTGTGTATTTTGTGGAGACCTGCTGCGCAGATGAGGCACCCTCATCCACCACTCCACCCTCCAAAGACAAAAAGCTTCACTGCGGTTGCCCACCTGCTCCTGCACCGCCTCCTGAGCCATCAGGGCTGCTTGGGACTTGGCCGAAGCGGGCAGCTGCACAGCACGTACGCAAGGGGTAATGGCTTGCTGGACAGTTGAAGGCACGATGCCCCACGCGCGTCCTGCGCTGCGCTTGCTCAGCAGTCGGGCAGACGAGCACATGCATGTCAATGCCGAGTCCATGCTGGCACCATGGGCCAGCAGCTGCACCTTGTCAACCAGCAGGCAAACCGGCCCTGCTGCCTTGGCAATACGAAGCCGTGCACCGCTGCACGGCGGCCACCCTCCTCCGCACCTTGGCAGGATCGTGAGCCAGCATCTCGTTGATGGCTTCAGGGTCGAACAGCACCTGCAGGATTGGAGCGGTCACAGTGACGTGAAAAGCGCATCTCGCGACGACTTCCACGTAAAAAACGGCGCCTGACGAAGTTGCATCGGAGCCAGCAGCACAAACGGCATCATCGGCAGCGCCAGGACTTGTGCCACAGCACCAGCAAGCAGAAAACTTCTCCACTCAGACCTCCACTCACGCCCAGCTCGTCACCCAGGTCTTCCAGAGCGCTGCCGGCGCTCTCCAGCAGCGGCTCCACGCGCGCCATGGTGGTGCTGCGGGCAGGGAGGCCAGGCCAGCCATGCAAGGCACCCGTGCTTTCGCTCGGGCAAGCTGGGGGCAGGCAGCACTGGCTGAGGTAAGCTTGTTAGCACAACAGATGCACGCATGCTGTGCCACACAATGCACCGCTGGTGCAGGCAGGGCTCCCAACGGCCGGACACACGCAGCCCGGGCGCACCTGTGTAGCTCTTGCAGGCGCTGCTGGAAGGTGGAGGAGCGCGCCAGGGTGGGCAGCCGCGGCGGTGCCTGCATCAGTTTAATGACCAAGTGGCAGCGGGTCGGGGTGGCGGAGGGGTGGCGGAGGGGTGGCGGCGGCACCGGCAGGCGGCGGTGGACAGCTGGGGCGTGCGCAGGCCTACCGTGGCGCCTTGAGACTCTTGCGCGCTGTCGGGCATGGTGTGCTGCAGCCGCGGGGCGCGTGGAGGTCCCTCTGGGGCAGCGAGCGCTGGGGCTTTCACGCTGGGCCTGCCCGGTCCGCCGAGAACAGGAATGCGGTGGCACAATCACGCGTCCAACAGCACAAACAGCTGGCGAGCCGACGGGCGAACGGGCGCAAGGCCGATGCTCTGTCATGCAGGCAGTGCGACCTGGGGGAGCATTCCGCCTCGTGCTGTAAAGTACCTGCACATTTCACGGTCTGCTGCTGATCAGGGCGATTGGGCGCGGCAGGCTGCACCAGCTTGCGGTCGCTGCGACCGCCGCCTCAAGCCCTTCCATTTCTGCACCGCACAAAACAATCGGCAGCAGCACAACCCCACCATGATTGCGGCAGCGGGCGCGGTCAGCTGCACGGGCCGTGTGGCCGCCGGCGCGCCCTGCCGCCTCCTAGCGCCCTCCCACCAGCACATGGCTCACGCCAGCGATCTACAGGCGCAGAGGCGGGCCAGCAGCCAGCGCGCCTCCACCTCCTGCCGCTGCGCCGCCGCCGAGCAAGTGGCGCCAAACGGCAACGCCGCCGCCGCTGCTGCCGGCGCGCTGGGCAGGCCCTCTCGCCGCAAGCAGTACGACGTCGTGGTGAGCCTGCGTTGGCTGGCAAGCAGCAGCCGCTGCTGCAGCCGGCATGGGGCAGGGGGCTGCCATTTTTGTGTATCGCATGCCTTGCCACCCACTGCGCCCACCTGCGCACCACGGCTTGAATGTGCTGCCACCCCTCCTCGTTCGCAGGCCCTGTCCAACCTGTGCCTGGACATTGTGGTGGAGGTGCCGCAGCTGCCGCCAGCCGACGAGCCGGCGCGGCGAGCGCTGCTGCAGCAGCTGACTGCGGCTCCGCCGCCGCAGGAGCAGTGGGAGGTGGGTGCTGGGCACACGGGTACTGCTGTGTGGCACGCATGCTGCGTGCACGCAACCAGGCGGTCAGGACCTGAGCTGTTGCAGGGCCCTTGGCGGCTTGTGTCTGATGCGACTTGCACGATGCCCCAGGACGCCAGCGGCTCCTTAAGCCGTGCAACCGTGATTGTCGCGTGCAGGTTGGCGGCAACACCAACTTCCTGGTGGCGGCTTCGCGGCTGGGCCTGCGCACGGCGTCGGTGGGCCACCTTGGCCAGGACGTGTACGGGCAGTTTATGCAGGACGTGCTCAAGGTGTGCTGCTGCCCGATGCGGCTGCTGTGATCCTGAACACTGTCGCCGCCGCCGCTGCTGCGTCTGCACCGCTCCCTGCCCTGTGGCTGGCCTGCTGGCCTGCCCTTCACGCACGCCTAGCTTTCCTCTGAGTGCTCACGTCTGCACCTCCTGCCTGCCTGCCTGTCCAACAGGCGGAGGGCGTGCGCAACGTTGAGCCGGTGGCGGCCAGCAGCCTGTCTGCGGAGCAGGACCAGACGCTGCTGTGCTTTGTGCTGGTGGACCCAGAGGGCCGCCACGCGTTCTGCAGGTGCGCAGGCCAGCTGGCATGCGCTTCCAGCGCGCAGCGGCTTTGCTGTCGGATGGATGGCTCGCTGTTGAAGGGATACCGTGGGCCGCCAAAGGTACCTGTCCGGCAGCTCCCTCCAACCAACACTCCTCCCGCCGCCTGCCCCTCCCCGCCCGCCCACTCGCAGCCGCTACGACTTTGGCCCCTGGCCGCTGCTGTCCTTTGTGCGGGAGCTGCCGCCAAACGTGCTGAGTGTGCTGCAAAACACAGAGGCGCTGTTCATCAACGGCTTTGTGTTTGACGAGCTGCCGGCGGAGGCGGTGGTGGCGGCGGCAACCACGGCACGAGCAGCGGGCGCGGCGGTGTTCTTCGACCCGGGTGCGTGTGCTGCAAGATGCATTTGGGGTTGGCATGGTTAGCGCCTGGTCACCTGTGGCGTCCAAGCACGCTGGGCCCGCAGCAGCCTGCCGGCCTGGGTTGGCTGCACTCTGCCCCCTCTCTTGGAAACGCGTAGCACTGCAGCCCCCGCGGCAGCAATTCCCAACCCATTGCTGATGCGCTGCACGCCTCATCTCCCCGTGCAGGCCCGCGGTCGTGGACGTTTGCAGAGGGCCCCCGCAAGGCAGCGCTGGAGGCCATGCTAGACACCTCAGACGTCATCTGCATGACTGAGGACGAAGCAGCGGCGGTGACCCGCCAGCAGTCGGCGGAGGCGCAGGCTCGCTGGGTGCTGGCGCGGCCGGGGGCGTGCACAGAGTGGTGCATCATCAAGAAGGGAGCAGAAGGCGCACTGCTGGCATCCAAGACGCGGGATGCGGTATACACACAGCAGGCGCTGCGGGTAGATGTGCGCGACACAGGTGCGCCTGCTTAGGCAATGTTGGTGGCTGGGTGATGCTGTGTGCGTGTGCGCCTGTGTGTGTGTGTGCTGCTTGTGAGCCGAGTGTGCTGCCTGAAGGGTGTTGTGTGCCAACCGGCTGTCCTGCTTGGCTTTGGGGTGCTCGGGTGCTGGGCATTCACTCAGCTGCCGATGCTTCCGCACCCACCTGCGCAGTCGGCTGCGGCGACAGCTTTGCGGCGGCAGTTGTGCTGGGCTTCACGCGGGAGCACTCCATCCCGGCAGTGATGGCGCTGGCAAGTGCAGTTGGCGCAGCCACGGCGGAGGGCCTGGGTGCTGGCCGCAATGTGGCGAGCGCGGAGCGGGTGAGAAGACACGCAGCGGGCTGCGGGTGCTGGCTGCCGTGTGGTCAAGGGTCTGCCAAAGCTGCCAGTCTGGGTTGACTTGTTTGTTCCTCCGCGGATGCAAGAGCGCCACAGCAGGACATCGGTGCACGTCCAGCCACCTGAAAAGCCGCATGCGCTCCCGCTGCTTCCCTTGCGCCCCGCAGGTCCTGTCGCTGCTGCAGTCCGCTGTGCCGTCTTGCACCGATGGGCGGCACCAGGATGCTGTGCGCGTGCTCAACTGCAGCCTATCCTCGATCGATGACGTGTAGCTGCTCCAACATCTTTGACTGATTGACCGTGTATCTGTCCTCGAAAACCCTTTTGCTGACTACGCCTTGCAAGCTTCCCCCGCCGCCGCTTGCCCCTCTGCTGCTGCTACGTGTGTCCTACTGAAGTTTTACGTTTACTATGCTTATTTGAGACAGCATGATAGACTGATGCAAGAAGGAGAGCAACATGATGTGTGTCATGTGTGCAGTGCAATCAGGCACAGTCCGGCTCGCATCTGGGCTGGCCGATTGAGCAACACACAACGGAGGGCAGCTTGTCTTGGCCGCGCACTAATGGAGCAGCACAGCTGGACAGCCAGCGTAACCAGCGTTGACGTCAGGCGTTGACCGATGTTTGGGTGACATTCAGGTAGGAGCCAACCTAGGGTGGGGCAGGAGCAGGTTGGCGCGCTGTGAGCCACGCATCGATCAGTGTTGCAAGCAGCTGTGCCAGACGATTGTAACAGCCCCGCACGCAGCTGCTCAGGCTCGCTCAACTGCTCGCCATCCCAGGTTTGAATGGCTCTGCCTCACCAGTTTGAAGCGGGACGCCGAGCTGAATGTGATGGCCTGCGGGTATGACGCAACGTGCAAAGAAGGCGCCACGTCAAGCAACCACCCTTGAAACGCATTGAAGAGGCAAGCCCAGTGCTTGCTGCCCAGTCCAAGCTCAGCAAGGCAGAGCAGGCGGGAGCAAAGGCTGGCTGGGTTTCCAACCTGGACCAGGGACGGCTTGTCGCACCGCTACCGCACCAGCGGCAGCGGCAGCGGCAGCGGCGGCAGCAGCAGCAGCAGCAATACAGCATCCCCACCTGGAACAGGGAGGGCTTGTCGCACTGCTCCAGCAGGATCTTGTCTTCCGCAGGGTAGTACACCGGGCAGAAGAGCGCATTTAGCTCCACAATCAGGCTGCACAGGTTGGGGCGAGGAGTGGGCGTTGGCTGAGGGCGCGTGCCAGGTGCAGCGCAGAAGAGCGCCGTCTGTGCCACAACAAGATCTGCGGCAGTGAAAGCAGGCTGGAGAGCGTGCTGTGGAGCAGGCCGGCGGAGCACCAGGCACCTGCCATCCCGCGGTGAAGACTGCAGGCAGGCACGCATGACCACAACCTTACACCTGGTTCGCCATGCACTCACCGTGAGCCTCCAAACAGGAAGAAGGGGATGAAGTAGAGGACCAGGCGCTTGATGGAGGAGGCAAAGCTCTGGCTCCACTCGAAGAAGTGGTACTTGCCTGCCAAGAGGACGGGAGGTGAAATGGGATGCCATCTTGCTTCCTGCCGCAACCCGATCCGCAAGCGATGGCCGGGCCGCAGGGATGCGCCCAGCTGGCAGGGTGTGAGCTGGCTGCTGCTGGGCCGACGTAGCTGCACCCCGTGGAAGGAGTGTGCATGTGCACATCGACTGCCTCCCGCGCTTACCCTCAATCACCAGCCCAACAAAGTTGAATACCAGAGAGGTGGCCAGCTGCGGCGGGCAGGGGTGCACAGAAGCAGGGTCGGTGCGTGGCAGCCGCAGGCCATCAGAGCACGCCCGTGCAACGAGGGCAGGACCATCCTCTGACTGCCACGTGACAGCAGCCCCACACCGACCGAATGTGATAGCACACTGCGCTAGCGTGCCCATGCCGTACGTTTGCAGGCCAGCTTCCCATCGATATCGGCATCTTAAGGACGAGCAGGCGGCTCCGCCCGCCCACCTGGGCCAGCGGGCTGAGCCAGCGTGCCTTTCCAACCCACAAGCACCAGTCCTGCCCTCCGCCAGACATTCACCACTCCTGCCCACCCACCTGGGCCAGCGCGTTGAACCAGATGGCCTTGTGGTTGGGGGGCACACCCGGGCTGGTGGCCACGCCGCCCAGGCTCAGGATGGCAGAGGCAGCAAAAATGGAGGACACCTGGAAATGTGGTGATGCGGTTGCGCGCTCATGGCATGGGGTTGGCAGCACATGAGGGGCACCGGCACCGGCCGTGCAGGTGGCGCTAGGAAAGGGCTGCTTCCCCCTGCACAACACAAGCGCCGCACTGCAAGTCAGCTTGCCTCCATGAGCAGGTCAGTGAACACCTCAACCATGCGCTTGTCGTCATGCTCCTGCAGCCGGCAAGGGGTTCGAATCCGTTGAGTTTTTGAATGGAATGCAGGTGAGCGCGGCAAGTTGCGTGGGTCCGGCATGCCGTGCTGGCCGCGGTTTGGAGAGGGTGGGCACATGCTGGAGCCTTGCCGGCTGGCATGTGTGTCTGCGGTTTGAGTGCACATGCTGGCGCAACCCAGAACCACCCCCACCACCCCCACCCGGGGTTTGCAAACCCCCACCCCACCCATCTACCCATCCACCCACCCGTGTGGCGGTGATCGCGTCCCGCCCCCGCTCCCCATACAGCAGCTTGAGGGCGAGGCCGTCTGAGGCGCGGTCCTCCAGCCGGACCGCCAGGTCGAAGCAGGCAAAGATGAGGTTCATCACAATCACAGAGCCCACGCCGTCCAGCTGCGGTGAGAGGAGCCAGCCAGTACGTGGGTGGTGTGCTCAAAGGCAAGGCTGCGCCCAGCCGCTGTGGCGGCGGCGGCAGCAGCGATGCCGCAACAGTGGCAGCAGCAGTCAACCCGCCACCAGCAAGGCGCACACGCCACACAGATCAACCGACTGCAGGTGCTTGCCTGGAGCAGCAGGAAGCGGCCGTACATGGACGAGTAGAGGATGGGGTATCCCAGGAAGATGCAGGCCATCATGTCTGGCACATAGCCTGCAGGGACACACAGCCGCGGCGGGTGGAGTGGGCGGTTGCCAACATGGCCGATGGCACGCCTGTCGGGGCTAGCTGGCTGGTGGCGCTGCTGCTGCTGCTGCTGCTGCTGCTGCTGCTGCTGTGCTGCCGCCACTGTGCAAGCTGTGCGCCATTGGCCAGTACTCTGTAAGCAGCGGGGCAGCACTGCCTGGCCTCACAGCCTGATGCATGGGCTATGCATTACCAGAACCAGACTGGCCCCACAGCTGGCTGGCCATCCGGATCCTCACCGCAGTGGCGCAGCAGGAAGCGGAAGGAGGCGACGATGATGGACCAGATGGCGGGGTGCACGATCTGCGCAAGGAATGAACACTCGTGTGTGATTAATCACTCCATTGGCTTGCTAGGCTGGCACAATGGGCAGGCAGAGCACGACACGAGCCGCCTTGGTAGTGTTGAAGGAGTATGTGGGGCCCATGCGCCCTACGTGAAGCGCCGCCAGCTGCGCTCACTCACCACAAGGCATAAGGTGAGGGCCGGCCCGGTTTACTCTCTTTACTACACCTTCAATCAATTAAGTTAACCGTTCCTTGCTATCCCTTCAATTAGTCAAACTCACCACACGGAAGAAGGTCAGGGCCAGCCCGCCCATGGCTTCCGAGGACCGAGCCGTGATGATCCTGCCGGCGTTTTAAGGGGGCGGTCGGGTGCGCCAGGAGGCCGAGGTGAGCTTGGCATGAATGGCATGATGAGGTTCAGTTACGAGTTCCGCCAGCGATCAGCAGATGGATGCACAGACATGCAACCACGTCAGCGTCACAAGCTTGTAAACGCGCTGACGCCACGCCCACCCGCTCACACCCGCTCACATGGGCATGAGGAAGAAGTAGAGCGTTGCGGCAATGGAACTCAACTCCAGCACGACGATCCTGCAGGCCACGGCAGGCGGGCAGTGTGTGCCTTGCTTAGCACGCACACGGCATGCTGGGCCCTGTGCATGGGTGCCTGCAAACCGACACAGCCAAGCAGTCGGACAGCGGGCAGCGCTGCGCACCAGCGCACTCGGTTGATTGGGTTGCCGGTGTAGCGCGCGCAGATGCGGGCAGTGAGCAGGAGGACCCAGATGGCAACCAAGACTGCAGGGCGGGGGAGGGCAGGAAGCAGGTGAATCGGGCTAAGGTGAACAGCTGTCAACTGTGCCGGATTACGACAACCAATCGGAGTAAGGCCCCGACTCACGGACACTGCCGGTGATGATCATACGTACAAGCAACCAAGGCGAGGCCCCGACTACTCACGGACGCTGCCGGTGATGATCATGTTGTTCACGCTCAGGCCAAAGCCCTTGCAGCAGATGGGCACGATGAGGGCGCCCAGCAGGCCCAGCACGCCCACCGCCACACGCTCCCGCTTGGGCATGGCGGGGCCTGCACATGGACAGTTTGAAGGGGGTAAGACTGAGATGTGAGGCCCGGCACACTCAGCTCGCCCAGTGCAGTGCGGACTCCTCTGGGCGTGGCGGGGCCTGTGCAGGTTGGGGCATGGGGCAGAGGAAGTGGAGAGAGGGAATTGGCTGGCATCTGGCCCACCATGTATGGCAGCACCGCCCAGCACACTGCACGTGGTCATGTACACAGCGCTGTGGAGTCTGGCGCACGGAACACGCCGGGCGCGACGAAACCAGGGGAAAACGACCACCCAGGCCGCTGATCGTGCACCGACCTCAATAGTGGTGCAATGAGGCCTCACCAAACATGCCCAGCGCCACAAAGCCGGGGAAGACGACCACCCAGGCCTCCAGCGCCATCCAGAACAGCAGCCAGAAGAGCTTGGAGCCCCAGCGCTTGCTCAGCTCGCCCTCCACGCCTGCAGGAGTGCCACGTGACTGCTGTGTTTGGTAGTACCTCACGCAAGGCGGCGCATCGACGGTATAGGTGGTAGCAGCGGGCGGCAGGTGCGAAGAAGCAGAGCGTCCAGGGCAGCAGCAGCGGCAGCGGCGGCGGCGGCGGCGGCGGCAGGGCGGCGCCGATGTGCATGCAGGAATGGCACACACCTTGCACCAGGTTGATGCACTCCACCACTCCAAACGCGGCGCGCTGCAGTCATGGAGGACAGTGCGCGTTGAAAGCAGTGAGTGATTCAGGCGGGCATCCGCTGCCACTCTCTCCCAGCATGCCAACCTTGGTGTACAATAGCACGGCTCCTGGCTGCTCCCAGCACCCAGCAGCCATGCCACTCCCTGCCCGCTCCACAGTCCCCCCACCCACCGAGTTTTCCTTGGCCACCCGGTTGCACAGCAGGTTGGGGATGGCGTACGAGAAGCCGGCGGCGATGCCAAAGTAGAAGACCGAGAGGATGGCCACCGGTCCCAGCATGCGCAGGTAGAAGCGGAACAGCTGGGCGGCCGCCTGCCGCCCCTCCCGCCGCACTTTGTTGGCCAGCCAGGCCGTGTGCTCCTCCGCTGGCAGCAGCAGGCCCTTGGCACGCTCCTGCTCGGCGGCGGCGGCCGACAGGCGGGCGCGCCCGCTCNGCTGCTTCTCCGAGGCGGCGTCTGCATCGCCGTCCGGGTGCACCCGGGAGCCCAGGCGCTTGAACGACGACATGGGTGGGGGCAGCGGTCAACCTGCAGGGGGCCGCGCAGGCCTCTAGAAGGTGCCAGTGTGTTGATACAGTCCAATTAGGCGCGGAGATACGCGTGCCGAGGCACCCAAACGGGCATGTGAGCATGGCGGCGGTCGGCACCGCCCGGCTGGCGGCGGCAGGGAGTGTCTTGCAGGGCCGCAGGGCGCTTGCACAGCGTTGTGCGCGATCCACTCGTTTGACCTAACACGCCGGCAGCTCCTCTAGGGCCGCAGTGGGCGCTCGGCCAGTCACCGCGCGCAGCTGCCCACTCTGGGCTTGGCTGAGCGGAGCCGCAACTTTCGACAGGATCCCGAGGTGATCGCTGATCGCTCGCGGGGGCGACCCGGCGCCCCCCTGTGCTTGCCTGCCGCTGCCGCCGCCAGCCGCTGCTGCCGCCGCTCCTGCCCTTGGCATCAAGTGTTGCCAGCCAGCAGGTGCAGCAAAGCTTCACTTGGCTGCCTCCGCCCCTGTCGCAGCCGGCCATGGTGATCAGGCTGTTCCGCACCGAGCTGACCGCCGCTGGGCGGCCCTTGCTGGTGCCGGGCGAAGTGGAGCGTGGCATGCTCGACAAGGCGAGGCGGTTAGTTGGCGGCGGTGATGGGCCTGGGGTGCCGCTGGGAGGTAGAGAACGTACAGTCTCACAGGTTGAGCGGCGTGGCTGCACCATGTCAGCACCTGGCACACTTTGCAGGGCCTGGGCTGGCACGCCTGCTGGAGCAGACGAGCCACATGTCCCCAGGCCACGTTGCCTGCCCCGCCCATGCTGACTGCGCCGGTTGAACTGGCTGCAGGTCGACTTGGTGTTCCATGGTCCAGGCGGAGTGGAGGAGCAGCCGTCAGAGGAGTACAAGGTGGGAGGCCATCCTCCGATTCTAACATGGATTGGAGCATGAGCAATAGAGCTGTGTGTTGATATGTCATATGCCCCGCACCATGGCCCATCCGCCGCCAAGGAGGACAGCTGCTGACATTGCCTCCGTATTGCGTGTTCTGAGCATGAGTTCGGCCTGCATTTGGCCTCATCTGGCTGACCAGCGCACACTCATTCTCCTGCCACCCTGTGCGACCACACACGCAGGGCGGCTACGTTGTGCTGACCAGCTACCGCCTCATCTGGCTGAGCAGCGCAGCGCGGACAGCAGCCGCAGCGCCGCCCGACGCGGGCGTGCCGTGCCACCTGCCGCTGCCTGCTGTGGCCGCTGCGGAGCACCACCCTCATATGATGAAGGCTGCCCGGCTGAAGCTGGCTGTGCGCGTGGATGCAGCTAGCTACCCCACGCCGGGTGAGAGAGGGCTGCTGCTGTGCGAGGACCGTACACACCAGTTCGCAGCGCGCTTTGGGTCGGTGTGTACTGCAGGGCGGCTGTGGCCGCAGCACCGTGTCGCCGTTTAGGATTTGCGGCGCGCATGCCACAACTGCCGTCCTGCACCCTTTGGCTCCCCGTCCTCCCTCTGCCGCCTGCAGACCCTCGCTCGGTGGCCAGCGTGACGCAGCTCAAAATGGTGTGCCGCGGCCCCAGCCCAGAAACGCTGCACACCCAGCTGCTGGCTGCACTCAACCGCCAAGCCTGGTCGGCGGCCCCGCCCGGCCTGCTCCAAATGCTGCACGCGGCGCCGCGGCTAGCGGCGGCAGCCGGCGGCGCGGAGCCTGGGCGAGTGGGTCCGCGGCCACCTTCCGAGCGCCCACAGCAGGCGGCTGGCCCAGCTTTCCAGCCCAGCCGGGCAGTCGTGGAGGGGCTGTGTGCGATTGGCTACCCGCGGCTGCACGCTGTGAACGCTGTGGTCGCAACGCGCAATGCGGGCGTGCAGGAGGCGGTCAACTGGCTGTGTGACAATGAGGGCTCCCCAGCCCTCGACCAGCCCAGCCCCTACCTGCAGAGCAGCGGCAGCGGCGGGGCAGCCCTGGGCGGCGGGCCCTCAAGCGCGAGCAGCAGCAGCAGCCCATGGACCGACCTTGACCAACTGGGCAGTGCCACCAGCACCAGCAGCGGCTACCCGGCTTACCCGCCGCCTCCTGCACCGCTGGCGGCAGGCATGGGTGCGGCGGGCGCAGCAGCAGCCGTGGACAGCAGCGGAGCGAGCTTCACCAATCCGCTGCTGCAGTCTCAGCCAGAGTCACTGGCTGGCGGGGGCTGGAGCTTTGCATCCGCTGCACCCGGAGGCGGCAGCAGCGGCGCCGGCCTGCACGGCAGCAGCAGCTCCGCAGTGTTGCGGGCTGCGCCTGCCGGCGGTGTTGGCGTGGCCGGCATCCTGAAGCAAGGGGAGCTCAGGGCGGCAAGGACGGATGCAACGATGGAGCAGGCGTTCAGCGACCTGAATGCGCTGATGGCCAAGGCACAGGTGGGTGCAGCGGTCACAGCATGCTGGAGGCAACCAGCTGCAAACGGTAGCTTGCACGGTCCGGCACTTCTCCGCGCTCGAACGCGCGCTGACGGGTTGCTGCCTAGGCTGCCTTAATTGATAAGCGCGCAAGCAGAGGTGCCACGCGGTTGAACCGGCATGCCAGCAGGGGCATCATATCAGCCCTGCCCCATCTGCGTCTGCTTGTGTCGTGTTGCTCCTGTGCAGGAGATGGTCAGGCTGGCAGAGTATTTCAAGGAGCGCTCCGCCGCCAAGCGCCAAGGTGCTGCGCCGAGTGTGGGGTGCCGCACCTACCTACCTGCAGCAGATGGCGCCCTGGCCTGGGGGGAGCTGCATGGCGCGAAAGAGCAGCGCCCCAGGCCTCCTGCCATGCCGCCATGCCTGGCGTGCACGCCACATCTTTCACTCGCAAGTCTTATTCAAGTCGCATTCGCTCCCAGGTGCAGGTGCCGCCTCCGACGGCGAGGAAGAGCTGGATGCGCAGACGGCGGCCGACTTGCTGGACTTGGGCATTGTGAGCCCCGTCACGCGCGAGTCAGCGGGATCGCTCTACCACAAGGAGCTGGCGCGGCAGGTGGGGGTTCTGAAGCAGTGCAACACAGCGCCTTTTCTGAAGCAATGTGCAGCAGAACGCTTTTGTTGCTGAACGCGGGCCCATGCGAGCCAGCGGGGTCGCTGTGCCACATGGAGCTGGCTCGGCAGGTGGGCTGAGGCGGCCGTGCTTGCGCTGACGGCCCATGGCACCTGGGGATGCTGTCTGGGAGCAGTGGGCTACTGGTAAGGGCGCATTGTTTCACTGCCGGCTGCGCACCCTGAATCACAGCCGGCTGTTGAGATGGTTGCGTGGTCAGCTGCAGGCGCATTGGCTCTCATCTGTGCCGAGCCAGGGGAGTATGGGTTGACGGGAGAAACGTGGAAGCGGCGATGCCTCTAATATTCCTCACACCGTGCGGTGCCCTGCAGCTGGCCGACTTTCTGCGGGCGCCACTGGAGCGGGCAGGCGGCATGATGCCTCTGCCCGACGTCTACTGCATGTACAACCGGTGCGTGCAGGCAACAGGAATGGAGGCTTGAATGGGGGCTCGCATGGTTTGAGTCCACGCGGCCTGCCTCCCTGCCCTCATGCCATGCTGTCCGCCACCAACTCTCAATCGCAAATGACCCCTTGCCGCCTGTGCGTGCCAGCTTGCAGGGCGATCAATGTGTTCCGTGCCCTGCTCAACAAGATTGTGTCATGTCGCATGCTGTAGAGGACGCTGTTGCGGGGGCCCACTCACAATGTGCCGTCATCTGTTGCCTGCCCTGCAGGGCGCGTGGCGTGGAACTGGTGTCCCCAGACGACGTGCTGCAGGCTGTGCGCCTGTTTGACAAGGTGCGCCCATGCCCTCATGGTGTGTGCCGCATGCTTCGTGCATTGAGCTGGTGGTGTGAAACGACCGCGACTTAACAGGATTTTCAAGGTGCACAGTGGAGGAGCCGAGCACGGCATGTGCACTGCGCAGCATCCAGTTCTTGCCATGGCAACTCATACCGGTTGTCGCCCTGCTGTCCTACATGCAACTCTCCTTGCAACCAGCGGCTGATGTGCCGCCTGTCCCTCCATCGCTGCCTGCAGATCGGTGCGCCGCTGCAGCTGCGTGAGTTCGCATCAGGCGTCAAGGTGGTGCAGGCGGCCAGCCACAGCGACGAGGCAGTCCTGGCCCGTATTCGGGAGATGGCTCAGCCCAAGCCCGAGGCAGGAGCGGTGGCAGCAGGAGCAGGAGCAGCGGCAGGCGGCGATGCGGCCAGCGAGGCTGGGACTGCGGCAACGGCGGCGGCGGCAGCAGAGTCTCCGGCGGCGGTGGCGGTGGCGGCGGGCCAGGCGGGCGGAGAGGAGGCTGCCCCAGCGCTGCTGTCCAGCCTGGGACCGCCTGTCACCCGGCTAGAGGTGGCGCTGGCCCTGGGTGTGTCGGTTGCTATTGCAGGGGAGCACCTGCACATGGCAGAAGCGCGCGGCGTGCTGTGCAGGGATGAGGGGCCGCGGGGCCTGGTCTTCTATCGCAACTTCTTCCCTGATTTCAGCGACGCCAGCCCCACTGCATGAATGGGCAATTCTATATCCAGTCGTGGGCGCTTGCACCTTTGCTGCTGGTGTAATGCAGCGAGAGCGCTTGCGGTGACGGCGAGGGCAGCATGGGCCGCGCAGGGAGGTGACATGGCCAGGCAGGGTGATTTCACAGACTCGACTGCAAGCCAGGGCCGTGCAGCCTTCGCTCCTTCCTCTGCACTGCTGCAGGCCAGACGTAGGGCCGTGCAGCGTGCCACGGCTCGGCGGTGGCCAGCCAAGGCCGCCCCAGGCAAACCAGACAGAAGCACCATGTTGGCAGAGCAACACGAGCAGCCGCAGGGCCAGCAAGGCGGACCCGCAGCGGCAGCCGAGGCCGCCGCCGGCGGCGGCAGCGTGCCCTTGGCAGCTGAGGCGCAGTGCAGCTCAGCTGCGGGGCTTGGCTCCCTTCCACTTGCGCAAGCGTGTGGCGGCTTGGGCGCTGCCACAGGTCCAGCTCTGATAACTGCCCCTGGCACACCAGAGCAGGGAGAGCGCCGCTCGTGCAGCGCACAGGAGGCAGCAGGCGAGGGTGCAAGCGCTTGCAGCATTTTAGCGCTGCCTGACCACCTGCTGGTCCGCGTATTGCGCCTGGTGCCTCAGTTCGACCGGTGAGGCACGTGCACCGCCACTATGAGCTGTGTTCATGTCCAGTCACCTGTGCAAGCGTGTCTACCTGCCTGCGCATGCATGAGGCACCCATGAGTGTATGAGCAGGCATGACTCCCATGCTCCCCTGCAGGCTGACCAGCGTCACGCTGGTGTGCAAGCGCTTTGCGGAGCTGAGCCTGTGCGCCTACGACAGGCGCACCACCATCTGCCTGAGCGGGGAGAGGGCAGTTGAGCGCGGCCGGCAGCTGCTGGGCTGGCTGCCGCGCCATGCACGTCGCATCCGGTACCTCAAAGTTGCCGTCACAGCCGCAGAGGGGGCAGATGACACCACTCTGGCCGAGCTTGACAGCATCACAGCCTGCTGCCTCATGGCGCTAGGCATGGGTGGCAGCAGCGGCGGCCGATTGGAGTACCTCACCGTGAGGCCCGCCACCGCACTGTCCACCACAGCGTGGCTGCAGAACCTGCGCCGCCTGCGCCGCCTCAAGCTGGGCAGCCCCAAGCACCGGCTGCTGCTCACAGGCCCGCTGCACCTGCTGGCCCGCGCCAGGGAGTTTGAGCTGATCGGCAAGCCAATTGATTTTGCCGCGGGCACGCAGCTGCCGCCGTCCCTGACTCGCCTGGCACTCAAAGACAAGCCCGAGGAAGGCGAACCGGCGGAGGGCGAGGCGCCGCCGATGCCGCATCAGGTGCGCCTGAAGATGGACTGCATGTGGCGAGGGCCGAGCGAGGCGCCTTCCGTCAAGTTCCAGCTGCACAATGGGTCACAGCGGGGCGCCATATGGTGCGGTATGGTGCACTGCTTGCGCCGTCCAGCCCTGGGGAATGGCATGCAAGGTACGGGGGGGCAGGGAGCACCCTCAGGCCCTTCTGTCCCCCGGGCATGCGCCCTCACACCTGCACACTCCCATATGCCTGCCTGCTGCAGGTTGCGGCGCTCAGCTGCCTGCAAGCCCTGGAGCTCAGCTGCGTGCGCTACAGCGCGCACAGCATGGCTGACCTGTCATCCCTGCAGTGCCTGACCGGCCTCAGCTTGGACTGTGCCGCCGCTGCGCCCGCCACCCTAGCGGCCATGACTGGCTTGCGCGAGCTGCGCATCAGCGGGTGCCACGAGACAGAGCCCCTCTCGGGGCTGGATGCACAGCTGTCCCACCTGACTCAGCTGACGTGGCTGTGGCTCGGCGGAGCCTACCTCTACACGCTGCCGACCCTGGCCAGCTTGCAGCAGCTGGAGCATTTCGGCCTTTGGACCGAGGAGGACGTGCCCATGGACGGCGGAGATGGGCAGGCACTGCCCCGCCTGCCTGTCATGCCATACCTGCACAGCCTGAGAGACCTGGACCTCACATGGCCCATCATAGCCAACAGCCTGCCGGCTCTGCGGCAGGCCCATGCGCTGACGCAGATTGTGCTCGGCAGCATGCCCAGCGCAGACGATACGCCGCCTGGCACCTGGCGCGCCTTTTGGGACTGGACGGCACGCCACCCGCCGCTCAAGGCGCTGCGCTTCTGCTTGGATGAGGAGTGGGATGGTCCGTTTAGCTGTGCTGTGTTTGATGCCGTGATGCGCCTCAGGGAGCGCCGCCCCACACTCAGCGTGTCCCGCCTCGAGTTCACCACCGCTTCATGCCACTAAGATCGGCGCCGCTGTGCCCGTTAGGCGCTCAGCTTTGCTGTCAGGTCGTAGAGCTAGTGTGTAAGCTGACGAGTTGACAACTGGCACATTGAGTGGATGTGGATGAGGAAGCGGCAATGCGAAGCGCTTGGCGGTGGCAGGCCGACAAGGCGGTGGGCCTCCAGCATCGTTACTAGCTCGCTCATGCACTTCAGCCTGTGCCTCCACTCAGTCTGCTGCCCAGACCGTCTCTGCCCCGTCTGGGAGCCCCTGAAGTCCCGCTATATGACTGAAGGCCAGCCGGGCGGCCAGCCCGAGCAGGCTGGGGCCACGCAGCAGGCCTTGGACAGTGGGGGTGCTGTGGCTGAAGCACCAGCCGAGCAGGAAGAGCAGCGGGAGGGCGCAGAGGGCGGCGATGCCGCCGCCGCGGCGGCCGCTGGTGTGAGTGGCGGCGGCGCTTCGATGGGCAGCGACGCTGGCGGCTCTAAGACGGGCCATGGGCGCTCTTGGGGGACTGACGGTGTTTCCGCTGCCGACGACAGCGCTGCCATGTCGCAGCAAGCAGACGGCGGCTCTGCTGCCGCCGCTGCCGCTGCTGCTGAGCCCGGGGCATCACCCTGCAGCTCGGCGGCAGCCCAGCCTCCCTCGCCTGTGGATGCCGCCCCCTGCACCATCATGGCACTGCCTGACCACCTCATCTGCAGCTGTTTGGAGCACGTCGAGCAGAAAGACAGGTAGCCACAGGTGGACGGGCGTGGTGCCTGCGCCGCCATTCCCATGCTATTCTCATGCTCTTCACTCAACTGCCACCCCCGCACCAAACCCCACTCTCCACCACCTGCAGGCTGACCAGCGTGGCCCTGGTGTGCAAGCGCTTTGCGGTGCTCAGCCTGTGCGCAGACGAGAGGCGCATATACCTCACGATCAGCGGCGCTCGGGCGGTTGAGCGCGCCCGGCAGCTGCTGCTGTGGCTGCCCCGCAACGCACCTCGCATCAAGTATCTGGGCATTGACATGGCGGCACCGGTTGGGCAGCCTGAGGGCGACCAGGCGGCGGGGGCTGCCAGCCCCGCTGAGGAGGCAGAGATTGACAACATCACAGCCTGCTGCCTCATGGCCTTTGGTGTGCTGGGCGGCGGCCAGCTGGAGCAACTGACGGTTGAGCCGGGCACCGTGCTGTCCACCACAGCGTGGCTGCCCACCCTGCGCCGCCTGCAACGCCTGCAGCTGGGCGGTCCCAACACTGAGCTGCTGCTGACTGGGCCGCTGCACCTGCTAGCTGAAGCAGACGACTTTCAGCTGACCGGCGCGCCAATCAAGTTTGGCCCGGGCGTGCAGCTGCCCCCGTCACTCAGGCGCCTGCTGCTGAAGGACAAGGGAACTGAGACCATGCCTCCCCAGGTGCGGAGGAGAGCTGGCATGGCTGTCCTGTGCGCTGTCACTCCATGGCATGCTTTGCTAGGCAGTGTTTGGGGATGTGCTGTGCAGGGCAGGCTTGGCACGTGCCTGCCCTGCCCATGCTCGCTGGCATGCTGTGAATTGCACGAGTGTGCCGCACCACGCTCATATTCCTCACTGCTGCAGGTTGCCGCCCTGACCAATTTGGAGGAGCTCGAGTTGCTGAAGTGCAGCTTCAGCGCCAGCAGCATGGCCGGCCTGAGCGCACTAAATGCCCTGACCGACCTCGAGTTCGCGGCCTGCTCCGCTGCGCCCACCGAACTGGCCAGCATGACACAGCTGCACCGCCTGGCTGTCACCAGGGGGGGCGATGCCGGCACTATGCCTGGCATCGATGCTGCGCTCAGCAGCCTGACAAGCCTCACCGAGCTGTGGCTCGCAGGCAGCTACGCCTCGGCGCTACCAGCGCTGCCTGCTCTCAGCCAGCTGGATTCGCTGGCGGTGTTGCTGCCCCGCCCAGCCCCCACAGCAGCGGATGATGAAGTGGCGCCGCCGGCCCCTCCTGCCCTGCCTCTCGGCCCATGGATAGGCAGCCTGACAGAACTGAACGTGAACTGGCCCCTGCTGGCTAACAGCCTGCCCGCCCTGCAGCAGGCCGCCAGCCTAGAGTTCATCGGCATGCAGAGCGTGCCCGACCCCGAAACCGCTCCAAAGCAGAGCTGGGTTGCCGCCTTCCACTGGCTGGCGCACCACCCGCCGCTGCAGGAGTGCAGGCTCTGCCTGGATCCGCTAGAGGGCGTGATCAATTTTGCTGCCTTTGATGCCCTGATGCGCCTCAAGGACCGCCGCCCATCCCTGCTTGTGGGCAGGGTGGACGCTGAGTTCCTGCCACTCGAGTAAGACTGAACCTGGCGACAGGCTGCTGCCTGCTGCCCTGCTTGCCTGCAATAAAAAAACGCCATCGCTGGCCTGACCGATCTGCTTGTAAAAGTTTGCACAGCATCAAATGGACAGAGATGGAGCGTGAATCGGCAGGGGCTTGGTACATACCATCAGAGTAATACGAGTACAGGGAGCTGCTGTGTTGGCTAGCAAACTGGCCCAAACAACCATCAGGCAGTCCAACAGCAGGCGGGTGACGTTGTGGTACGGCAGTGGCTACAGCGATCTGTACAGCGGCGTTCAGAACCAGCTGTTGGCGGCTCCATCATAGCCCTGCATGTGGGTGCACATCAGGGCAGCGCTACTGTTGGGGCAGCCGGGCGGCGGCCCATGCCTGCAAGTTTGCCGGCTGCCTCCTGCCCACCTGTGGCACTCAATCCAGAACAATCGCACACTCACATAGAACCACTTGGAGTTGATTGCTGCGATGTTCTTGGTGCTGTGCGGCACGCCGGCAGGGATGAAGATTTCGTCTGGAGTGGCGGGGTGGGGTGGGGTTGGCAGGTAAAGGCGGTGGGGCAGGGTTGGAAGGGGCTTAACTGGCAGCACATGGTGGCCTGTGTCGCCCGGCATGTCCTGCCCATGCCAGAAACAACCAAGCCTGGGCGGGAGCCATCCCCACAGTATCAAGCCTCACCTCCCGGCTCCAAAATGTAATGGTCGGTGTCGAAGAGCGTGAACCGCATGCGCCCCTCCACAACAGTCACCAGCTCATTGGCGGTATGAGTAAAGTTGTTCCACTCGTGGCCTGCGAGAGTGCGAGTTGTTTCTGAGGAGTGGGCTCAGTGACGGCTACAGACAAGCCGCACATTGCAGCAAGCCATGCTAAACCCAGGGCATTCGCCACCCACCTGGCGGGTCAATCATGCAGCCGCAGTGGAAGCCCTGGGCAGCCCAGTCGCGCTCCACCTCCTTCTGGCTGACTGGAACAGCAAACTTGCGCCTGCAGAGGGGTGGGCAGCAATGGGATGGCCGTGCAAGCAGGCAAATCGAGCAAGCAGGCGGCGGCAGGGCGGCGCCTCGGTGGCGGCATCGGTGGCGGCTTTGGACCGTCGATCTTTTGAGCTGCCTGCACTATACGCCCCGCTCACTTTATGAGGTGGCTGCGCCGCGCTGCCAGGCTCGCCTTCGTTGAGCGTGCCGACGAAGTCGCGCCTCCCAGCGCGGCTAACCCTCTCAGCAGGTTATCCAGCACCATGTGCAGCTGTGGAGCTCATTGCCGCTGCCTGAGGCCCAAATCGCGACCATGCAGTTGCCGCCGAGGGAAACAGGCCGCCGCCGACACGTCGTGCGACTCGTGAGACTCTGTGTTGCAACTGCATGCCATGCATGCCTTTGTGCTGCCACCTTACAGCCAACAACAAAATGAAGTAAGCTGCATGGGGCTGGGCTGCCGAGAGTCAGCGGCAACGTTGTCACGCTGCTCACAAGCTGAGGTTTGCCGTCTGCTGCACCTGCAGCCACATTGGAGGCGTACGAGGGCAGTCAGTGTGCCATGCAGCTGCACATGGCGGTCTGTTGGAAATTGCAGGCAGCGTGACAGGCATACATTGGCAGCATCCCCTACAGACGGATTTGCGCTGCATCTTCAACAAAAGTGGCACAGGAAGGCAAATGCTCCCTGCAGCCCCTGCATTCCCAGTTGACGACATCCGTTCCAGACAGCAGCCGTCTCAACCAGCGCAAGAGCCTCACCAGCTGCAGCGCCTGCAGCTCCTGCAGCAGCCGCTTCTCTGCCCACGCCCGCATGAGCGGCTCGCCGCTGGGCAAGTTGACCGACAGCGCCACCGCCCGCCCCGTCTTCTTGGCTGCACGGGGAGTGATGGGAGGCAGGGAGCAGTGTGGAGTGTAGAGCAGCAATTCGCCAGCAGCCTCCGCCTGGCTGAGCAACGTGCCAAGCTGTGAATGGCGCTCCCTCCCACCAGCTGTCACATACAAACGCCAGCTGGCCAGCTGCCGCCCCCCGTGCACCTAGCCGCTGCGACATCGACATGATTTCGTCGTCGCTGCCGGGACCGCGCAGCAGCGAGGTGGCCGAGGGCACAGGGTCCTGTGTTGCGCAGGTGCAGCATCGGCACAGGGTGGGCACAGGGTAGCCTGAAAGGGGATGTATGCAGGCTGGCTACTCTTGATGCGTGGTGCATGAAGCCGCAGCCTGCCTGCCAAGGCTGCTATGCACTGCTGTGATCTGCCGCGCAGGGTGACACGCAACGTGGATGACACTCAACGGGCGACACACCAGCCAAGCACAGTCGGCAGGTGCAGCCACCAAAACTGGCCAGCGCACCAGTGGCGTGGGCATGGCGAGGGTGAGGGTGCTCATGCGGGCCTGCGCCGTGCCCACCCAGCAGTACAGCTGCCGCTCCAACACTAGGATCTGGAAGAACAGCTGCTGGTCGTTGAACATGTCGGTGGTGGTGTGCTGCTGCATGGCGGCGGCCTGTGATGGGGTGGGGGAGTGACGGGGCAAGCGTCAGCGGTGAGCGTCGGCGGCGAGCGGCAGTAGCGCCGCTTCTGAGGCTGTGCATCTTGCGCGCAGATCGGGGCTCTCATTGCTGGCGCACCATCCTTGCTGCAAGCTGACCCTGCGGCGCAGCCGACGGGCGCCCCTTCCGCCCTGCTCACTCTGTTTTGCAGCCGGTGCGGTGTGCAGAGCTTGGGGCGCTCCCTTAACAGGTCGATCGCGATGTGCGTGCACGTTGCAGCTCGGCAGAAGAGCCATTGCCCATGCCTGCCGCGCCTCTGCTACCGGCCCTAGCGCAACGAGCACGCTGCTGCAACGGCTGCATTCGCCTTCCGTCCATCAGCACTCCCGTTCAGCTTTGTGCTGCCCGTTACATGAGAGTATGAGGAGCTGTAGTGTTATGCAAGTGCATATTGGCGTGCCCACGGGGGCGTTTGTTTTCCAACGGGGATTTGTTCAACGGGGAGGTGGGGCATCGGCCGGTGGGCAGATGCTGTGCAATGAAAAGCAAGAGCATGCTGGCGTGCGGCAGGGCTGTAAGCAGTGGGAAGAGGTCCGAAGGGAAGGGGATTCGCTAGGCAGGGTAGAAAAGGGCAGAAAAGAGGCGCCGGTTCGCACGGGTTAAGCGGGGTGCGCCGGCGGTCCGGGCAGCAAGCGTGGCAAGGGAGAGCAGCAAGCAGCGGAGCGTGCAATGAAACAGCGGTGCATTGAGAGAGCTGGAGCGGAGCGGAGCGCAAGCAGTGGGGGTGGACTGTTTTTATGAGAGCATTCAAGGCGAGGGAGAAGCCAACGAGTGTGCAGCGCGGGCTGCACTGGCCGCCGTTGCAGGGTGCTAGCAACACGCCCCAAATGTCACGGGGCCCAGCTGGCTCCATCACAAGTGGGCGCTAGCAACATGCCCCTCAATGGTATGCCAGCTGCATGCTGGCTGGAGAGAAGGTGCGGTCGATGGCTCTGCCCAGCCGCACGCCCCAGGCCTGCGGGATGAGCAGGGGGGAAAGAAGGGGGAGGCTCAGCAAGGCTTGCAAGTGGTGCACCACAGCGTGGGCATGTCAGCACGCTGCCCTGCCCTGCCCTGCCCTGCCCGCATGCTGCTCTAGTGTGAGACCCAAACGCCCGGCCGGGTTTTTCCTTATTATAACAGGCAAAGTAGTCAAGGCGCTGACCTGGGGCAGGATTTCGCGCAGCGTGTCCACAATGCGGATGTCTGGATTCAGCTTACTGCTCCACCCCTCAAGCACCATGCTGGTGATCTGCGGAACCGTGTGAATGGGCAGGTCGGCAGGTGAGCACGGCAGGCGCAGAGGGCTGGCAGCGCAGCCACAAAGGAGGCAGTGGCGCAGCGCACCACAGCGCGCAGGGGGGGAGGGCGATTGCGAATCGACTGCTGCCAATTTAGTCTAGCTGTGTTGGCCTCTCCGGAAGTTTGCCGCAGAGCAGAGCGCAGTGCGGCTCACCACCACAGTGGACACCACGCTCCGCAGGTGCACTTGGTGCTGGCGGACCATGTCCATCATCTGGGCAATGACCTCAGGGGTGTTGGTGCGCATCAGCTCGGGGTCCAGGCTGGCAAACAGGGCCGCCATGTCCTGCCTGCGGCGAGGAGGCACGAGTTGCAAGGACATGCGCGTGTCAGCCGCCGCTTGCAAACGCGTGTTTGCTGGAGGTGGGTGCACAGAGCATGGCGGGACAGCAGAGCTGCGGCCGGTTCCGCCCAGGTACGGCTGCCCACGGCTCATCGCTGGCAGCACGCAGCCAAGGGTGTACCGTAGCAGGCAGCCAGATTTTCGCGTACCTGAATGCCTTGGGGTTGGAGGGCTGCTCCTCGGTGAAGTTCATGATTGAGTCGGCCAGCTCCCCGCCATCCATGGAGGTCAGGCCCTGCACAACACACAAGGGCACGAATGCAAGCGGGTTGGTCATGTGCAAGCACACTCCCAACTCGGCATGTGCCCGCGCAGCCGCCGCGCCGGTAATGCCCAACAATGCCTGGGTGCCTCGGCGCCCGCCCGTCTGACACACCCAACGACCCAGCAGGGCGCCCCCCGCATCAATGCTCGCACCTTGAAGAAGCCCACCAGGTTGTGCTGGTCCTCCCGCGTCAGCTTGGCAATCATGCCCACATCCAGCAGCACCTGACGGGGGGGAGAACCGTGGGGAAAAGGAGCCAGCCATTGTCAGCAGGCAGGAGCGGCAGCCCAGCGTGTGGCACTGTGCGTGTATGGCAGCCTCCCCGTGGCCACAAAGATCTGCGCACCGCACGGCTGCTTGGCGTCCCCATCCCCTCCTGCAGGGCACCCCCTCGCTGGAGGCGCTCAAGCTGCCCTCCCCACCCCGCCCTTCCCACCCCACCGCTCTCACCAGGCGGGGCAGCTTGAGCTCGAAGGGCAGCAGGGAGCGCAGCGCGCTCAGCACGCGGCCCGGCAGCGGCACCGGCGGCTCCTCCAGCCGAACCAGGATGTTGCCGGGGTGCAGGTCGGCATGGATAAAGTTGTCCTGCAAGGAGGAGGGAGGGAAGGGAGCGGAGCAGGGAGGTCAGCAGCGAAGCAGGCAGGTCAGCAGCGAAGCTCCACGGGTGCAGCCCAGGGGCCGTGAACAGTCCGCCCAGGGGCCCTTGACAGCCCGGCACAGTGCGCCACACGGCTCCTGCCCCACAGCTCCTGCCCGGCCTCGGTGCCACCATCGCCAGCCCCCCAGCACCCACCTTAAGCAGCATCTTGAGGTAGCAGTGCATGCCCAGGTCCGCCAGCTGCTTGTTGTACTTCCACTGCGTGCCCACGTACCTGCGGTTGGGAAGATGGCAGGGTTGATGGGTGCAGGTGAGGCGCCCGCACAAGCGCACATCGAGCGGCAACAGGGTGAAGCGTGCCTTCCAACAAGACTAGGCTTGATGCCCTGTTTGAACAGGCATCGACAGCGCACAAACAGCACGACATAGAAGCTGCAACTCCTGAACACACTCGAACCTGAACACACTCACTTGGAGATGAGCTCGCCCTCCTCAAAAGTCTCAACCAGCACCTCGCTGCTGACCAGCGGCGCGTCGGCGGGCTGCAGCAGAGTGGGATTGCAGAGAGGCAAGGAGCTTTGAGAGCTTCGGGCTTGGCAGGCGTACCTGATGCACGCGGCCGTCAAGAGCGGGGCATGCATACCCTTACAGCCGCGGCTCCCATCCGCCTCA
>RRZL01000054.1:983706-1012532 GCA_006782975.1 Chlorella sp. Dachan
GCTGCCGCTGCCGCGCCGGCTGCAGCGGCAGGCCAAGGCGAGCCCCAGCTGACTGAAGCCGAGAAGCAGCGGCTGCGTGCGCAGCGGTTTGGAATGCCGGTGGCGGCCGCCGGAGCCAAGGCGGCGGGCGCTGGCGCAGCGGCGGGCGCAGCCAAAGAGGGCGCCATTGGCGGGCTGGGCCAGGTGGACCTCAAGGTGAGGCGGGCAGGAGGGAGGTGCAAAGCCGGGGCTTTGGCAGTTTGGAGGCGCAGTTGGGGCAGTCAGTTGGGCCAGTTTTGACGCGTCGGAGCAAAAGAGCACATAGTTGTGGCGGGCACCCTTCGGCTTGCACGCGCTGATGCGCACTGATTGCTGCTGTCGCCCCTGCAGGAGGAGATTGAGCGGCGCAAGAAGCGGGCCGAGCGCTTTGGCCTGCCGCCGCCGGTGCTCAAGGAGGAGGTGGGTGTTGGGTGACAGGGCAAGGGGGGATGCGTGAAGCACGGGACACCTGCTTGGCTGTAGCAGCCTGGCCCATGGTGGCCAGTGCTGTCCCGCCCCCTGCTTGCTGGCTGTAGCAGCCTGGTCCATGGTGCCGGTGCTTTACTGCCTCCCTGCTTGCATGGGCTCACGGGCTCTGCTGCCCTGCCCCCCTGCCGCAGGAGGACCTGAAGAAGAAGCAGCGGGCGGAGCGGTTTGGCATCTCGGTGCCCATCAGCAAGGAGGAGTTTGAGGTGAGGCCCGCAGCCTCTTCAAGCCATCATGGACTTGGGTGCTGCTGTTTTCTAGTGCGTTGATGGGCGCTGGTTGGGCGGCCCGGCTGTGCAGTGCAGCGCAACACAGCGCAGCAGCAACAGAGCGCCGACAAGCCGACCCATTTGGCGCTTCCACACCCCAGGCCAAGAAGAAGGCGCGGCAGGAGCGCTTCAACGCGGCCGGAGGCGACAAGCCTGCAGGCGACAAGCCTGCGGGCGACAAGCCTGCGGGTGCTGCCCCTGGTGCCGGCCTCAGCGAGGAGGAGAAGAAGAAGCGGGACGAGCGCGCCAAGCGGTGGGTGGGGGTACTGGGGGTGCTGCTGAGCTTGATGCAGCGTGCGCTTGTTGCAGCTGTGGCCACGCTGCTGCTGGTGGGTTGGCTGCTGCCCCAAGGCTGTTGCGTTGCCCTGCACCGTTGCATCAACCAACCTTCTTGCTCTCTGATCAGGCTGCCACGATTCACAACTGCCGCAGGTTTGGCGTCCCGGCAAAGTAGGCAGCTTCAAGCAGGTAAGAATGGAGCCGGGAGGGAGCAGCAACAGAAAGCAAGCAACACAATGAGCTACGATACACGTCGGCTGAGCGCATGTGGCTCCCAGCGCCGCCGGCACTACGGGGTCAGAACCAGGGACCTGTCTTCCTGCCGCCTTGTCTGCATCTCTTGGGCACTGTTGAACCACCATTCCTTGCCGCACTGAGAGCACTGTGTAACTTCGCCATCCATGGCTGTGAGGCTGCCGCCAGGTGGGCCGCTAGCGCACAGTTGCCGTTCAAAGGCCTTGGATGCGGGTCAGCATCTGCTGGGCGCGACCGCCACCAAGCGGTGCTGCCGCGAGCCGCTGCAGCGCCGGCACCACATGCGTGTTGAGCGCCGACTGCAGCACCCTGCTGCGCTGCTGGCGCGCCTCCGCCGCGATGTCCACTTTGCGGTGGCTGGGGGCGGGGCTGCAGGCGTAAGGGTGAAGCGGTGGGAGTGGGGTTGTCAAAGATGACTGCACATCAGCAGGCAGCCCAGGCTGGCTTCCCGCACGTGTCGTCACCAAGCAGCGCACCTCAGCGCTCCCCGCACGTAGTCGCCCCAGCGGCCCAGCATGGCGTCCAGCAGCCCCAGGGCAGCCTGCTGGTGCACTGCCACGCCCGAGGCCAGCAGGGAGTGGCACAGCGGCGCCGCCTCGGCGCACAGTTCAATGGTGAAGCGGTCGGGGCAGCGGGCCTGCAGCACCCGGCTGTCCAGCACACGGGCGGCCACAGACAGATCTGCAGGGATGGCATGGGACAACGTCAAGGCACACCGTTGCCGGCAGAGGAGCAGGCACCCAGTCTTCGCAATGACCACCGCCTCCGCCCTGCCTCACCTCCTGCATCTTTCAGCTTCCGCACGACGTCCTGTATGTCTCCGCGCTGCACCGCCGCCTTGACCTCCCGCAGCAGTGCCCTGCTCGACTGCAGCTGGGCGCACAGCTGGCGGCCGCCCTCCGCTGCTGCCTGCTGGAAGCCGCGGTCGCTGGACAGTGCCAGCATGCTGGGCTGGGAGGCCTGAGCGGGGGCTGCGGCTGCAGCTGCGGGCCCTACTCCCGCTGACACAAACTTGCTGTCACTGGGCAGCTCGGCCTTGGAGCCGCTGAGAGAGCAGCGGCCCTCTGCCCCGCCATTCTCTTCTGCAGACACGCGTGGCGGCCGCCCACCTTTGCCCTCGCACGCCTGGCTGGCGTTTGCAGCGGGTGGCGTGGCACTGCCTGAAGCAGCTGGCGCCCTGCCGCTGGGTGCTGCGCTGGTGAAGGTGGCGTGGCGGGCGTGGCGCAGCGGGGGCGCATGCACCTCAATTGCCGGACCCTTGCCATTTGCACCCGCCGCGCGTGCCTCCAGCACCTGCCGGCGCTGCTGCGCTGCCGCTGCTCCAGCGGGGCCGGGCTGTGGCACACCCGCAGCAGGCTGAGACGTGGGTGTGACAGGCAGCTGGCTGGGAGTGGCCGCGGCTGGTGGCACTGCTGGCGCTGCGGCACAGCGTGCTGCGCTCTCCACGGCGGCAGCAGCTGCGGCGGAGAATGGCTTCATCCGCGTGAGGTCGATGCAGTGCAGGCCGGCTTCGCCCTTGAACATCGTCAGCCCAACCACCTTGCCGTCCAGGTAGCGGATGGAGCGCACCTGAGCAAGGTTTGCGAGGCGGGAGCCGGGCGGGGCGCCGGTGTGCAGGAGGCCAGGAGGCACAGGGCTGCGGCAGGCATATGCATGATCCACTCCTCAAGCCCTCTCAGCCATGCCATCCGCCCACCTCGCCCGCACCTTGGCCCACTGCAGGCCGTCAGCGGCGTCGCACAGCTGCAGCGGGTCCAGCGTGAAGGTGCGCAGGCCGTCTGGGTATGCGGCCAGCAGGGCGCGGCCTCCGGGCGTGAACGCCACGGCCCGCGGCTCGCGCCGCCCCTCGGGGCCGTACGTGTTGATGCAGCTGCAAGGGTGGAATAGATGGTTGGGCGGTTGGGTGGTGGTTGCTGGCAACAGCTGGTGAGTGGTTGTCCACCCAGCAGCTGCGCAAGCTTGCCCTCCTGTCTGCACACCAACCAGCAACCACCCAGCACGCATGCCCACCTGGGCACGGGGCCGTCCATGTCCCACACCCGCAGCGTGCGGTCGGCGGAGCAGCTGACAAACAGGCGCTCGTCGGGGTGGCAGGCCAGCACGCTGACCACACCGCTGTGGTGGCCGCTCAGGTTGTGGGCCAAGCGGCCCGCCTTGGGCGCGCCACCCGCCACCTCCCACACCCGCAGGCCGCCCTGGCTGTCGCCGCTGATCAGCTGCTCGCCGTCGGGCGTGAAGTGCAGTGAGGCCAGCTCGCCGGCGTGCCCCTTGAGCTTCTGGCGCGGCTCTTTGAGCGCCAGCGGCTTTTGTGGGTGCTGGCCACCGGCGTCTGGCGCCGGCAGCTGCCACAGCTTGATGTTGCCGTCGGCGCCGCCGGTGGCCAGCAGGGCCAGCGGCGCCATCACCGCCAGCACACCCACGTCGGAGCGGTGCGCCACCAGCGTGGCCACCACTGCAGGAGGGGGAGTTGAGCACACTCGGCAAGGCGACGGGGGCCTCAGTGCTGCACATCGCAAGAGCATTGCAAGAGCATGTGCAGGCATGGCACCCGCCCGTCTCACCGGCGGCGCGGTCCAGGCGCCAGACGCGCACGCTGCCGTTCTTGTGACCCGCGACCACGTGCTCCACGCCCTCCACCTGCGCCCATGCCACGCTAGTGACGGGAGAGGGCTTGGAGGAGGGGTCGGCCAGGCGCTGTGGGGAAGGGGAAGGCAGGCGATAGAGTGAGGCGGCGGCGGCGGTTGTCCCAATTGAGCCCGCGCGGCGCGGCCCACCTGCAGCAGGTTGCCGTTGGAGGTGGCGAACACCATCACATCGCCCTGCTCGCTGCCCGCCAGCAGGAGGGCGCCCCGCGGGTGCAGCTCGGCGCAGCCCAGGCCCGCGTCGGTCTGCAGGCGCATCAGGAGCGCCGCGCGGCTGCCGCACGGCGTGGGAGTGCGCGCCGCCATTCGCTCTGTTCAGGTTTGCGCGGTTCAGTTATTCTCGAGAGGAAGAGCGCCCGCTCGGGCGGCCCTACAGCCGCATTGGAATGGCGGGAGAGATTGCAAGCGACGGACGGGGAGCACAGGAGCAGCCCATGCCGCCGCCGCCGCCGCCGCCGTGCCCGCTGCCCTCTCTAGCCCGCAGTGCTTTCCGCTGCCCCCAGTGCCCATGCTCATCAACGAGCGCTTGTGAGCGCTTGCAAGGTGTATGTTGTTTAATAACGGAACGTTTTACTGCACGCCATGCGCCTCACGCCTCAACACGTAGGCTTGGGGAGCGCGCAGGCGGCTGCCGCAGCGCGCCTCCAGCTGCCGTTTGCTCCGGGCTCACACCTTGCGCGCCCGCGTGCGCTGCTTGGTGGCCGACTCCACCACCTTCTCCTCCACCGGCAGGCCCTTGCGCCGCCGCACCGCATCGATGAGCCGCTTGGCCAGGTTGGCGGAGCCCACGCCTGCAAGGCATTGGCGTAGGGCGCACCCTCCTTACCACGCCTGCTGTCCAACACAGGGCCAGCTGACCTCATACAACACACCCAGCCTCTGCTTCCCTTCACACACAGCAGCAGCGTAAAAGCAGAAACCTCACACCACCTTTTCTCACCCTGGCCCTCCTCCCCAAACTCCTCCCGCTCCTCCTCGGTCAGCGGCACAAAGAAGGGGTCCACCTGCGGCATGCAAGGGTGTGGCAGACCAAAATCAGGAGGCGCAGGTCAGGGAAAGGGGCTCTCCGCCTGGGTCAGCGGCACAAAGAAGGGGTCCACCTGCACCACGGGAGGGCAACAGGTTGCAGGTCACAACACACACGGCAGCCTCGCATGGCAAGGTGCTCACAGCTGCGATCGGGGCATGCATGGCAGGCAAGTCGCATGGCATGGGAGCGCGCTAGCCAACCGGCAGCCGGCATCCATCGGCGATGGGCAGGGAGTGCACAATGGCAAGTCTCTGCCCACCGGCAGCCGCTCCCAGAGCATGCGGCAGCGCGGCCCAAGTGATCCAAGAGCCGTCCGGCTGACTCAGCCCACCTGCAGGCGCTCCCAGTGGCTCAGCATGAGGCTGGCTGTGGCCGCGCCGCTGGACCGCCGCCGCAGCTCGTCGGCGAAACCAAACGACGCCTCGGCCGGCAGGTAGGCGTGCACGGTGAACAGATCGCTGCCCTCCCGCATCTCCTCCTGCACACCATTGTTTAAGAGGGTGATGCACTTAGCGATGCACCCCCAACATGCACCTGGGTGCGCCATGTGCCATCCAGCCACACACCATCAGTACACGCCCCCTGTGGCAGACCATCAGGAAGTGGCAGCAGTGCTGCCGCAACCACAGCAGCCGAGAATGAGCAGCACCAGCATGTTGTGCTGACCCGCAGGATGCGTGCTCGGCGGCGGCCCAGCACAGCGTACACAGCGGATAGCCCCTCGGAGCTGGTCGCCACCTGCATTTTATTGGGTTGGGAGTTGGCGATTTGGTGGTTCAGATGGTCATCTCCGCCAGAAAGGCTGGCTGCGAGCCCATCAGCAATGCCAGCGGCTGTTGATGTGCAGCAAAGGGCAGCGCTGGTGTCAAGGCTGGCTCGACATTGGCTCCGCCTCGCAACACAACAGCGCCTCCACTCGCCGCGGGCCTGCCTCCAGCATGAAACACTCGTTTAGCTTGACTGATCTCAGCTTGACTGGTCTTGAACAAACATTCCAGATGGTTCTTCTCACCTCACAGAGGAACAGCGCCTCCACCAGCCGTGGATCTGCCTCCAGGACCGCTCGCCGCAGCGCCTGCCTTGCCGCGCTGGTCACCTGGCGGAAGGGCGTGGGAAACACGAAGCTGTGTGTAGCCAGTAGGCGCAGGGCTGCTGGTCGGCAAAGAATGCATAGACGCAGAAGGAATGCCAATGCAGGTTGCCAACGATACGAGAGGCGGGAGGGAGAGGGGTTCGGGTGTTTGCATGCTCAGATCGCACCTGGCCGCTAAAGGGCCCGTATACGTCCTCCGCTAGGTGCAGCTGCGCCGCTGCCTCTGCTGCGCTGCCGCCCTCGCCGCCTGCGGGACAGGACGGGGCCGGTACGGGGTCGGATTTGCCAGCCGGGCGCATCTTGTGTTGTGCAGCTGTCGCAGAACAGCACGAACGCAGACCTGCCAGGCTCCGCCTGCACAATGCGTGAACCGCCCTGCGCCCGCGCCTCAAAATCAGGCACAGCGCCCGCGGCTCACCTGCGGCCCCTGGGGGCATGTTGAGGCGAGCCTCCACAGCAAAAGCCACTCCCCACAGCGGCTCGTCACACAGCGGGCCCGCCGCAGCCGCCATCTGAAAGCCTGAAGCCACTCCCGACTCCACTGAGTATCGAAGGTATTCCAAGCTGCTGCCCAGGCTGCCCCCTGCTGCTGCCGCCGCCTTTGCCGTTGGCGCGCCGTCTGCTGCCGCGCTGCCGTTGGCAGGCGGTGCCGCCGAGCCTGCTGAGCCAACATCCATTTCCCCCAGTTGGGAGGAGAGATGCGCCACTGCCGCTGCCGCATGGGAGGCCGCTGTTCCGTCACTGGCCGTCAGGCCCAGCTTCAGCGCAGCTTCTGGGTAGCCCAGCGGGACCGCCAGGTGCCGCTGTTCCTGTGCCTCCTCCTCCTCCTCGCCCCCATCCACAGCCTCGCTGGCCGCCGACTCTGGCCGCCCAGCGGCGGGCAGCAGGGCCGTCCGCCCGGCCTGCTGCTTGGCCAGCTTCACCACTCGTTCGGGTGGCAGGCTGAACAGCGTATTGGCCGCTGCCTCTGTGCTGCCGCCGGGTGCCGCAAGCAGCAGGTTGGGACCCACTCGCTTGGGGCCAAACAACCACGCCCGCTGCAGCAGCGACAGCAAGCCCTCCTGCTCTGCTGCAGCCGCCACCGTCCTCAGCCGCTCCCCCAGTGCCGCCAGGCTGTCGCTGCCGGGTGTGCCCGTGCCGCCACCCACCTCTGCTTCTGCCGCCGCTGCTGCGCCCGACGCGCCTGGCTGCCCCGCCTGCTGCTCGGCGCCGCCAGCCGCGCCCTTTGCAGCACCGCCCAGAGCTACCCGCAGCAGGTCCGCATTTTGGTCCAGAGCGGTTGCCACGCCAGCGGGCAGGGGCAGCGCCATGACTCGCAGCGTGCAGGCGCCGCCAGGTGTGGAGGCTTCCACCGCGAACACGGGGCGAGCTGTGGTTTCAGGCGGCGCCTCCTCCTTGCAAAACACAGTCTCCCTGCAGGGGGAGANTCAAGGGTGGTGCTGCTCAGTCCGCCGATGCTGCTCCCCCGAGGGAGCAGCGGTGCAAAACTTGCACCATGTAATGGGCTTGCCTGAAGGCCACCAGGGGCGGCGACACGACCAGCTCGCAGCGTGCAAAGCGCTCCTTCAGATCCTTGATGCACGTCTCCAGGTGCACCTCGCCTGCAAGCACACATGCCACACAGGGCGTTCAGAGCCGCATGGTGCAGTGCACTGCCGCCGCAGGCACACGCAGCCATGTTCGGTTGCACAGCAGTTGGTCACGGGAGGCTGTCATACGTGCGTGCTTGTGCGCAGCGCTGCGCTCCCACCGCCTCCTGCTTGGAAAGCACCGCAGTTACGCGGAACTAGCAGTCCCCCACCTGCCGCGCACAGCACGTGCTCTCCCGTCTCCTGCACCGCCACTTGCACCATAGGGTCTGCCCGGTGCAGCAGGCGCAGGCCCTCCACCAGTGCAGGCATGTCCCCTGGGCGAGCAGGCTCAACTGCCACCCGCACAATGGGTGCACTCTGCAAGTAACGGGTGTGTGTGTGTGGGAGGCAGGAGGGCGGTGGGTGGCGGCCAAAATGCAGGGGGCAGCCCACAGCCCAGCAGGCATGCAGCAAGTACGGCACCCAGCCGCGAAGTGCAGCCTTCTGCAGAGGCACCGTGTTGTGGAGCAACCACGCCTGGAACGGCATGGGCGCCAAAGAATCGACAGACAACATGCACGTGCAGAAAAGAAAGCCATACAGAAACGGAACAAGCGCGCGGTGTCACCTGGAACAGCATGGGTGCCAGCGGGCGGCAGAGCGGCGTGGAGGCCACGGTGGCGCTCTTCAGGATTGCGAGGTCGAAGCCAGCAATGGCCAGGATGTTGCCTGCGGGCACCTCCTGCGACGTCACACGAATGGCGCAAGTTGGCCACAGCACTCAAGAGGCAGGAGCATGCACGAGTGGTCGCTTACAGTCACACCAAATCTTCCACAAGCAGAGCGTGAAGCATGGCTGCGCGCCATGCGCCGCAGCATGCTCCAGTTTGCACACATCCCATGCCAAGCTCATCAGCAGGCGCTCCAAGCGCGCCCCATCATGAGTAATTGGGCGCTGGGCAAAGCTGGGCAAACAAACCAACTACAAGGCTCACTCCTCAAGCAGAAAAGCTCACCGGCAGGCGCTCCAGGCCTCGGCCCATCATCAGAAAGAGGGCGCCCACCGCCACCTCCTGCCGCTCGCTGGCCGGGTCGGCTGGGTTGTAGGTGGCGGGCAGCACCTGCAGCCAAGTGGTTGTAATAGTGCAGGACAGATTGCACTCAGGACAGTACACATGTCACTTGGCAGCCGGAGCATGCATGCAGGGCTGTTGGTCTGTCCAGTTCCTTTGTGCATTACCTTGCACCTTTCCAAACCCCGTGTCCAGCTGCTGGGGACTGCACCAGCCCTCATGTTCCATGTTTCATACCAAAACGTCCCATGAGCCCCTTTCTGGCTCCGTGGACTATAAATCTTGAAGTGAAGTTAAGTGAACAGCGCCAAGCATTGGAGGGCTGCCCTCACCTGCACCGTCTGCCCCTGGCGAACGACTCCGGAAAACACGCGGCCAAAGGCAAGGAACCGCTCCTCAGCGGGGTGGGCGGGGCCCGGCTCACCAGGCAGCCTATGGGGTGGGTGGAGCAAGCAAGTGAAGCATGTTAGAAGTGAGGAAATGAGTAGCAAAACAGCCGGCCAGAGCTGCCACAATCCCCAGGTTGCAACGCAATTCCAGCGGCTGCCCCGACCTGCAGCTCGCCACACAGCGGCAGCCGCGGCGTGCGCTTGCAAGGCCCCCAGCCGGGCGTACAACGAGCTGCGCACCTGGGCAGCGCCGCGGCTGGCACCGCCACCATCTTGGACACGTAGAGCACCAGCGGCGCGTCCGCTGCCGTTTCACACCGCCGCACTACCCCCTCCACTGCATCAAGGCTGGCCGCCAGCTCAGCGCCGCCCTCCGCTGCGACAGCCGCTTTCAGGGGCTCTGGCCGAGCCGGCAGCAGGCGGGCGTACCGTTCAGGGGCGGCGGCCAGGGGAGACGGCAGGTGCTCGGCTGCCATGCTGAGCACCGCTTCAGACAGCGGCAGCCAGGCGCTGCGGGGAAGAGGGCAAGGAGGCAAGGGGTTGTGATTGGAACGGTGGTGTACGCAAGCGCGGCAGTGGAGGGGACAATGACCAACGCAACGCGATACACCACACACGGTAACCCAGCGGTCAGCAACTGCGCCAACGCTGCGACCACAGCGGCCAGCAGGCCGCCCCAGCACCCAGCACCCAGCAGGCCGCCAGCTCACCGCAGCACGGAGCGCAGCGCGGCGCGCCCATCTGGGTGCTGCAGCACTCGGGGCGTGATGCCGCTGAGGCCCAGGCCCTGGTTAAAAAGATGGATGGGGCAGGCAGCATACAATCAGGGCCACAGGGACACCAGCAAGCTGTGAATCCGCCGGCAGGGGATGCCCTGGGCTGCACTGTGCGGCACGGCATGCGTTTCTGGGGATGCGTAACAGCGTTTTGGTGCTACCAAGCTCTCCGAGCCAGGACGGCAATGCCCACCTGCACCATCCGCCCCAGGATGGCTGCGTGATCCGCGCCTTGCTCGCAAGCGCTGTATGCCTGCAAGGCAAGGCGAGTGAGGGCAAAGGTAGGCGTGTGAGGCAAAGCACGTGTTGCCTCGTATTGGCTACCTTCACATTCAGCACAACACGCTTGTCGTTGCCTGGTTGCACTTCTGCCAGGACGAGCACGCATTGGAGAATGCCAGCCAAACCAATCCTGCGCACCCACCTTCCAAATCGGCTCCAGCGCCAGCTGCACAAACAGCGGCTTGACGCGGCCCTGCTGGTCGTTCTGCAGCCGTGGCGAGCAAGTGGGCGGCGCGTGATTAGCTGCGGGCGGCGGGGTGATGCAACCAGACGAAGCAGCAAGGTGCAGGATTGGTGCATCACGCTGGGGCACGTTGCCATCGCACCGGGACCCCCAAGGGCTCAGGGGGATCATCAGTTGTTCGCCTGCCAAGTACTCAAGTACTCACCTTGATGCGTACGATGCGCTTCGTCTTGGGCTGATATGTGTAGTCGCCCCAAAGCGCGCGCTGCAGCGCGGCAGCCTTGCATCCCATCTTGGCTGCAGAGGGGGCAGTTGGAAACGTGGCAGGCGACTAGATCAGTTGATGGGGAAAGCAGCAGCCAGAGACTGTGCAGGCCGCAACGCTGCAGAGCAAGCAGGTGCCCCACCAATGCAAGCCGCTGCTCCTGCGCACAGCACAACACGCACGGCGCACATGGCCACCAATGGAGGCCTCACAGTGCATGAGCTGGTACCACACTGAGCCCACCTGCATACATCTCTGCAAACTGGTTGATCCGGAAGGCCCAGCCATCGTACGCGCTGCCAAACGCCACGTTGCCGCGCTCCGGAGCAAACGCCTGCTCCTCCTCCTCCTCCCCCTCCTCCCCCTCTCCCAGAGGTGCCTCCTCATCGCCGCCGCTGCCCTCCGCTAGCCTGCGGGTGGTGGGAGGAGGGAGGCAGGGGAAGGACCGAGCAGTGAGTGCAACTCAGTGGAGCAGCAGTGGCGGCAGCAGTGGGCACAGCAGCAGCAGCGGCTGAGTGCAGGCCCGCTCCCCATCCCTGCGGTTTGACAGCACCAAACTAGCTGCCGCCAGCATGGGTGCCTCACCGCTGCGCCGTGCCGTCCGCCTTGGCCTCCTCGTAAGCCAGCACAGCGTCCGCTTCTGCATGGGCAGGCAGAGCAAACGCATTGCTCTGCAGGTGAGTCGCCATGCTCTAGTGTTGTGCACAGGCGCATGTACGCATGCGTGTGCGCTCGAGTAGCGCGAGTACCAAGCCGCACCTGGGCTGTGCTGCTCTGCACTCGCGGCACTCACGGCTGGACCAAATCACGGCACTTTGCAACAAATGCACAGAGCGCTGACCTGAGATGAACTTCTCGGACTGGAAGCTGGACACAATCATGTTGACGTGCGCGATGATGGATTTCAGGCGCTCGTATGCCTCCAGCGGCGTGAGGCACAGCTCCAGGATCAGGCGGTCAATCTTGTTCACAACCAGGCACAGCTGGACCTGCAGAAACGAGACAGCAGCCAGGTGGCAGTGGTACTGAGGCACAGCTCCAGGATCAGGCGGTCGATCTTGTTCACAACCAGGCACAGCTGGACCTGGGAGAGGGGGAGGGAGGAAGGCAGAGTAGAGAGGGGTGACGCACACAACTCCATCACGCAGCGATCCCTTTGTGGGCAAGGGGGCACAGCTGGACCTGCAGTGGGAGCATGGCCAACCGTGGGGGGAGCCTGGACGCAGCATTGCGCGGCGCGAAATGCACCACACTGCTGGCTGGTGCTGCAGGGCGTGGCCACACACACAGAGGCCCACTGTGGGCCCGCTGCCGTGCCCCACACCTCACTTACCTTCTCCTCCCAGGCCTGCCGCAGCACAGCGTGCGTCTGGATGCACACACCCTCCACAGCGTCCACCTGCAAGTGTGGCACAATTAGTCGCACTGCCTCGCAGCGTGCAACATACCAGCCAGCACGGCCGCCTGCCTCCCGTGCAAGACACTTGCAGCCCTCGGTGAACAACCGACCAACTGCCCCGCTAGGGGCATCCGTTGCGATGTGCGCACGCTATGCTGGCTGACTGGCTTTATGCCTGTCTGAATCGAACAATACGATGACAGGCCCCCGGGTGGCCCACACGGCCTGGGGGCAAAAGGATCTGGGCCACTAACTCACCACCACAAAGGCGCCATCCGACAGGCGGGCGGCTGTGGACACCTCCGAGCAGAAGTCGACGTGCCCTGGGCTGTCAATCAGGTTGAACAGGTAGCCTGCAGCAGCATGTGTGGGACAGGTCATGCGGGTTATGTCACCGGCATGCCAAGCCCGTGTGGCCGGGCTGTTGAGTGGAACTCAACACAGCAGATTCGCGATGCATCATAACCTTTCCCCGTTAATCCAGCCGCTCCTCCCGAGGCACCGTGTTTGGCCCATCGGCACGTGCGGCTGCTTCAGGAACAAACACACATGCACCCAATACACTGCGAGGTAACCATGCGGGCGCACCTTGCTCCAGCCGCTGCTCCCGAGGCACCGCGTTTGGCCCGTCGGCGCGGGTGGCCGCCCCGGGCACAAACAGCAGCGAGATGGAGCTACTCTTCATTGTGATGCCGCGCGCCTGCTCGTCATCCTTGCTGTCCATGTACCTGCAACAGCGAGTGGGGGTCTTGTTGTGTACATCTTCGAAAGAAAGTTCGGAAAAAGACGCAGCAGCTCAACACGACCAGGCCAACGAAGCCCCTGCCTCTGCGGCCGCATGCTCCGTCCCAGTCTGCTTGCCCGGCACCCACCGGCTGCACCCACCTCGCCCCCCGCCCGGCTGCGGCTGCACTAACCTGACCTCCCCCGCCAGCTTGGGGTGGATGAGCCCATTGGAGGCGATCAGGTGGTCGCTCAGCGTGGTCTTGCCGTGGTCAACGTGAGCCAGCACACACACGTTGCGGATGCGGTCCTGCGGGTGGGTGGGGGGTGCAAAAACATGTGAGCAGCTGGCGGCGCCAGGGGCAAACTGCACGTGGCAAAATGGCTGGCTGCAAGGCAGGCACCGAGGCGGTGCTAACACTTGCAAGTTGAGGCACAGTCCAGGCCTGCTGCCAAGCAACGCGGAGCTGGGCGTCTCGGCGCCGGCGGGCGGCGGCGGCAGCGCAGCTGGCTGGCAGGGGCTCACTGTGCGGCGCTGCAGCTCGCTGATGAGCCCAACATCGACGTTCATGGTGCCTGGCAGCCCCCAGCCCGCTCGCTCAGGGAGTGGGGGCTGGGGCCCGGCAGCCTCCCTTGCCCTGGCGATGATCCGAGCACAATGCGAGATCGCTGCAATGGGTTCCAGGCTGCCGCTAAGGGCCGCTCGACGCATGCATGGCACCGTGCTGTGGCTCTGCTGCCGCCCGGTGGGCATGCGGGCTGGAGGCTGGCCGATGGCACGATCCATCGATACTGCATCTGCAGCAGGCAGCACAAGGGGAGCTTGCACCAGCTGCGGTCTCGAGCGCCAGGCAGCAGGCCAGGTGCGGGCTCCAGGGACTTCCGGGTGCCGCCAGCACGCCGCCGCTGCTCGTCACCCTTGCCTGGACGCGGCGGGCCTGTGGGTTGGCGTATGCATGGTGCTGCAGCAAGCATGACAGTGCTGGCGGGCCTCCCGTGGCTCGTGCGGCTCCTGCAGCCAACAAGCAATACTGACACAGCTCACTGCGCGCGGCATCGCTCTCAGGGGCCCGCCAAAGCGCCGCTGCGCCGCCGCTGCCGCCGCTCCTGCCTGCCCCAGCTGCTGCTCACCGATTCCCCGCCGCCGCCCCTCCGCTGCGCAGGCTTCGTGCCATGGCAAGCGCTTACACGCTCTGCCGTGGCAATGTCGGGGGCGTGGCCTCGATAGGCAGGGGCCGGCTGCTGGTGTCTGTCCAGGGCGATGGCGTGTCTTGCTATGACACGTCCGACCGGGTGAGCGGTGGCTCGCTTGCTGCCATGCCCAATCGCCAAGCAGCATGCATGCTGCTGGAGGAATGCAGCGCGAATGGCACGTGAGGGGTGCAATCACATGGGTGTATAAAGATATGCCATGCGGGACATTGCTGTGGCACGCTGGCTGGCGGTGCGCCCAGCGCATGCATTGACGCGCACAAGCCTCCCCTGCACTTCTCATGCGTACCCGCTCACTGGACATTTCGCCCCACCCGCTGGCCCTCCTTGCGCAGAAAGCGGTGGCCTCCTGGGCTCTGGGCAGCGGCACCGGCCAGGAGTTTAGCAGCGCAGCGGTGTACGATTACGCCACCAACCTGTGCTTTGCGCCGCTGCGGGTGCGCGGCGCGGGCAGCGCGGCGGGCAAGGCCGGCCAGGACTCTGTGCTAGCCTGGTGCCCCGACGACACTGGCGGCACCATCACTCAGCTGGCGCACCCGCTGCACCTGCCAGCCGTGCACCGCCTGTTCCCTCTGAGCCACACCCCCGAAGGCGAGGAGGAGGAGGCAGCGGCAGCAGCCGAGGAGGCCAGCGGTGTGGTGGACGGCAGCGGCACAGCCAAGGCAGGCGTACTGGCTGTGCTGGCGTCCGGCGGCGCGGCCCTGTGCAGCGGCGCAGAGGTAGTGGCGGAGGCGGAGGCGGCGGCAGGGCGGCAGACGGTTGCCGCGGCGCTGCAAGGCAACCGCCTGGTCGTGGTGGCCAGCGAGCCGCGGGGAGCAGCCTACGCAACCGTCTACGCTGTAGAGGTGCGACTCGAGCTGCTGTTCGCATGCTGCACTGACTTACCGGCGCTTGTTGAAGGGCGTGGCATGCATGCCGCCTCCTGACCTGGTGCCACGCTGCACTGACTTGCTGCAAGCTGGCGGGCAGGCCCCAAGTTCCACCGTCCCCGGCTGCTCACTCACACGGCTGTGCTGCCTCGCTTGCGTTTGCAGGGCGGCGCACTGGAGCAGCAGTCGTCCGTGCGGCTGGAGCCGCCCGCGGCAGGCGCCCGCCCTGTGGCAGCCAGCAGCACGCCAGAGCGAAGCGCTGTGCTGTGGTCAGACGGCACCGTGGCGATCTACGCAGTGCCGGGTGACAAGCAGCCGCTGCTGCCGCTGCCGGCAGGCGACAGTCGGGAGCCGGTTGCAAAGCGGCGGCTGGCTGGCTACCGCCTGCTGGCTGCTGGCAAGCAGAAGGGCGGTGCCAGTGGTGCGGCGGCAGGCAAGAAGCGCGGCGCGGCGGCGGCGGATGCTGATGCGGCAGCGGGCAGCCCTAGCATGGCGGCAGTCAGCGACAAGCAGGTGGCGCTGGCCGGCTGGGCCACCAGCAGGGAAGGTGAGGGGAGCGGGGCTGAGGCGGCTTTGCTGCTGCTGCTGCTGCTGCTGCTGCACCTGCTGCTGCTCTGCTGCTGCTGCTGTGCTGTTGGTGATCCATCTGCGTGTGCTACGGTGCATGCTGCCGCATGCACGCTGCGCTGCTGCCTGCAAGCTGGCGCTGCACAGCTGGCCCGGGCTGTGATGATTCAGTTTCATTAAAGTAGATAGAGACATCTGAACTTCCATTGAAGATATCTGACTGTGGGAATCTCTCTGAGCCCTCCGGCCCGCCGTTGCACCGCTCGCTCATTGCACTCCTGCTGCTGCATCGCACGCCTCCCGCCCTCCTGATTTGTGCACACCCGCACATTCAGTGTGCCCGCTTGCAACCGACACTCCTGCCCCCCCCTGCATCACCTTGCCCTCTTTCCGCAGGCGTGCCCGTGCTGCGGCTGGTAGTGCTGGAGACAGCGGCCGCCTGCGTGCAGCTGTCCCGAGACTTTTCGGCCGCGGATGTGGGCCTGGCAGCGTTTGACACCGCCAAGCCAGTGCAGGTGCGTTTGGCGGTAGATTTTCCGTACCATGTGCTTTGGCTCTGGATTTGCAAGCTGCCCGGAAAGCATGGGTCACTTGCTGCATGCTTGCTGCAGCCTTGCTGCATGCCTGCACACCCGCACAGGCCTTGAGATCACCCTCCTAGCCTCGGCCCTGCGCCCTGCGCTCTCATGGAGGCTGTTTGAGTCATTCCTGTGCCAGAGCAGCCCTGCGCACCCCGGCGACCGCGTTTTGCGGCCGCCACTCCTTGCGCAGCGCTGGCGTGCGCCCGCTTGTTGTGGCTGTGCCGGGCCCTGCCGCTGGCCCTCCGGCCAGCGTGCAACCTGTTCTGCCCCCACAGCCCGGCGCACGCCGGCAGACATCCCTTCCCCTCTTGCACCACCCCACCCACTCCTGCTCCCGCCCCGCCATGCCTCTACCCCGCCACGACCCCTCATACTGCTTCATCCACCCCTGGACCACCCTGCCTCTGCCCTCTTACCCCACACAGGCCGAGTTCCTCGGAGGCAGCAGCCTGGCGCTGTGCATCGGCAGCGCCGTCCTGGTGGCGCCACTAGAAGAGCTGCCCAAGCCCACCCTAGCCAACCTCCTGGGCGCTCTCGCGCTTGACAAGGCGCTCATCGCCATGCGGGCCAGCGGCGCCGGCGCCGGCGACAGCGTGCTGTCCGCGCCGGCGGCGGCGCAGCAGCTGCTGGGCACCACCGTGGCGGTCAACCCGGCGGCGCTGGCGGCGGCGCGGGTGCTGCACCCAGATGAGATAGCGGCCCTGAGCGATCCGTTTGGCGGCGCGCCGCGGCCCATCGACTGCCGCCTGGAGCTGGAAGAGCCGACCGAGCCGGGGCAGTGGCTAGTAGATGCCAAGGAGGTGACTTGGAAGGTCAAGGATGAGCCGGCAGACGCAGCCATTGCAGCCGAGGAGCGGCGGGTGTGGCAGGAGGTGCAGCAGCCGGCGGCCGCGGCGCTGGGCAGCGATGCGGCGATGCAGCAGCTGCTGGAGCCGCTGCTCCAGCTGCGGCGCAGCAGCGGGTATGAGCTGTCGCCGCGGCTCGTGGCCAGCCTGGTCATGCTTGCAGCAGGTGCGCTTGTGTCGGGGCAGGGTCTGCTGTGCATGGTCTGCTGGGGCGTGCTTGCACTGCACGTGTGCACTGGATGGCCGTTGCAGCGGTGCCGCTTCACCCTTGCTTGCCATCCGATGCTGCCATGCCCGCTGCATGCCTGCTGCATACACCACCATGCACAATGGCCCTGGGCTGTGATGATTCAGTTTCATTAAAGTAGATAGAGACATCTGAACTTCCATTGAAGATATCTGACTGTGGGAATCTCTCTGAGCCCTCCGGCCCGCCTTGCTGCACTGTGCACGCATCCTGTTGCCTCCTGCTGCGTGCTGGCTGCATCGGTCGCGCACCCCACCAACCGTGCCTCCTTTGCCGCACAACAGCAGAACCCAACACCACCCCTTCCCTACCCTCACCTGCCCCCTCACAGAGCGCGGCTATTGGGGCACAGTGGAGGCGATTGTGGCTGTGCAGGCGCCCTGGCTGCTGGGGGACGTGCCCGGCCTGGCAGCGGCGGCAGCAGACCAGGGCCGCATTGGGCTGGCGGCAGAGCTCATGCAGTGCACAGCAGACGTGCCTGCCGCTGAGCTGGCAGCTGTGCTGGGGGTGCTGCTCTCACCTCCCAGCAGCGAGGCAGCGGCAGCCGGCCGGCAGGCGCGGCACGCAGCTGCGGCGGCGGCAGTGGCAGCGGCAGAGGAGGCCGCGCAGNGCAGCAGCAGCAGCAGCAGCAGCAGGAGCAGCAGGAAGGGCTGGCAGCGGCGGGCAAGCCTGGGCGGCGGCGGCGCGGCCGCAAGCGCGGCGGCTTTGATGCCGGGGCGGCAGAGAAGGCGGCCGCCGCAGCAGAGGGCGGTGAGGACAGCGACAGTGATGTAGAGGACTTGACCGCTATTGAGCCCGCCTTTTATGAGCCGGGTGCGGAGCGCAGCCGCGGCGGCGCGCCGGCAGCGGGTCCGGACGACCAGGCCCTCGCAGCAGCAGAGCAGCCAGGGGAGCGGGAGGCGGCGGTTGCCACCTGCTGCCACGCAGCAGTGGAGGGCTTCAGCGCCGACGACATCTGCCTGCACACGGTTGTGGCGCTGCCGCTGCGCCAAGCCGTGCTGTTGGTCGCACTGCGCAGCCTGAGCGGCACGCAGGCAGTGCAGCTGCTGCGCTACTTGGCTGCCACTCTGCGCAGAGTGGCGGCCACGGTTGGCACGGCAGCCGACGGCTGGGTGCCGCCGCTGCAGCTGCCGCGCGGCACGGCCCTGCCCAGCCTGGCGCAGCTTGCGGCTTGGAGCAGTGCTCTGATTGACAGCTGCCTGGTGAAGCTGTCCCTTGAGCCCGAGGTGAGGGCCTGTGGTGTCTCTGCATTGATGTGGGCGTGTACACCTGTGGCGTCCAGTGGCAATTGCGTAGCACAGTGCTCCGGCAACCTGCCTGCCCGGCCTGCTGTCGCCGCAGGCAAGTTGTGTCTCCGGCCGCATGTGCATTGGGCCCCAGCCACACCGCTGCCTGGCACCTGGTCGCCGCCTCATCCCAGTCCTCTGCCTGACCTCTTGCTCCCGCAGTCCCATGCGCTGGCCTCCCAAATGGCCGAGCTGGCTGCAGCCCAAGCCGAGGAGATCCGCCCGCTGCTCAAGCTGCCCGGCATGGTGGAGCACGTGCTGCAGCTGGCGGCCCGGCCCAAGCCGGCAGGCGCCACAGCAGACTACTCGGTGCAGTGGCTGGATCTGCGGGTGCTGCCTGCAGAGGTGCGTGAGCGGGAGGCGAGGCAGCGAGCGTCAGAGGCAGTGTCTGGAGGGCTCGTGCTGCCCAAGGCGCAGCAGGCGGCGGCGCAGCGGGCGGCGCAGCAGGCGCAGCAGCAGCAGGCGCAGCAGGAAGAGCAGGAATGAGCGGCAGCAGGTGCCGGTGTGCCAGGCTGCATCCATCCTCTGTGTGCTTCTCTCTCTCTGACCACCCAGCGCAGCCCCCGCCGCCTCGGAATGACTTGGCGGGGTGCCCATGTAAACACACAGAACCTTGACGCAGTTCGACACAGCCGGGCCACACGAGGCTGGAAGCATGGGTGCAACAGTTTTGCAAATGAAGCTGCTAATGGGGTGCAGGTCTGTGCCGTTCGCTGCGGCTGCACCAGGTCGCCTTTCTGCTCAGGATCAGCAGCAGCAGCTTCACTCCTGCCAGGGCCCTTCCAGCTTGTCGGCTGCTGCAGTCAGCTGGTCCCTCAGCTCGCTCCACTGCTGCACTTTGTCTTGGCGAGCCAGGTGGCGGAAGGCGGTCCGCACGATGAGCTTGTCTGATGGGTGGACAGGGGTTGGGAGGGGATAGGGGCATCTTGGCATTGCCAGCCGCAGGTAAGCAGGCAGGGCAGAGCAGGGTTCCCAGTCCATCATCCAGCCAGACGACTCCACACAGGCAACGCACGGCCGCGTCTAGGTGGCAGTCAAGCCAGCAGGAATGCTGCTCCGCTACTCACGATCAAAAGCCAGCTTGGGCAGCTGCTGCACACCATACCACTGCGCTGCCTGCACAAGGCAAACAAGAAGGTAAGTGCAGTGCGTTAGAAACAAGACAAAACGGCCTGAGTTGGGAGGCGCACAGGTCGGAAACAGCACCAACCCCAAAGGGTCGGTGCACGAAACGCATGTTGCCCGTGCCCCCAAAAAGCACGAGTGTGGATCCCAGCCCCGCAGCCCTAGCGGCCCACCTGTGCATCGTCCGCCGCCTGCACCCCCAGCTCAGTGGTGGGCACCAGCGCTGCATAGGCCACCGACACGCACCAGCCGCGCGGGTCTCGCCCCGGGTCACCAAACGCGCCCACCTGAAGGCTTGACGGTGGGGGCGGGGAGGGTGCATGGTGAGATTGGCATGGATGGACAGCTGGATCGGCTGGGCTGCTTGGGCTGCACACAAGCTGCTGCCCCTCTCATGGGTGTGCACACCGGCAGCCTGCCGCACGTCGGAGCAGCCATTCGCAGGCCGCCTCCAGCCACACCACAACCCCTCAACTTGCCTGCGTGAGCAGCACGTCCGCAGGGTTCACTGCCGTCTCTTCTTGCAGCTCCCGGGCAGCCGCCTTGTCCAGCGGCTCATTCTCATCCACAAACCCGCCTGGCAGCGCCCAGGCCCCCGCAAAAGGGTCGTGCTTGCGCTGCATGGAGGAGTGATGCCAGCAGCGCAAGTGCAATGAGGCCGCTGGGTGGGAGGGCAGCTGGTGGGCACCCACAGCAACCTGCACAAGGCTGCAACGTTCAAGCTCCCAAGCTCGCCTGGATGAGCAGCAGCTGGGCGCCGCTGCCGCCCTCAGGCGCCGCCACAATGACGGCATCAACTGTCAGGCTGGGCCGCGGCCACTTGTAGGTGTGCCCTCCCTCCGCCATGCTGCTGCCAGACGCACTGGCGCTGCACACGGCCGCCTGCAGGGGCAGGGACCGGCGGGGGAGCAGGGTCGGCGCTGGCGGTGTGCTTGTCGGCGGTGCCGCCGCACATGGCAGGCCGTGTGCGACCCCTGCCGATCACCCGTTGAGGCGATGCGCCGGGGAGGCTCTGAGGCGAAGCGCAGCACTGCCGAGGCGAGGTGGCGAGCAGAATGCTTGGCAGGAGGCGCAGGAGGGTGGCGCTGGGGCGAGCGAGCGCTGCAAATCGCATGGGTTGGTGTTGAAAGTGATCCAGGCCTTTCAATCGATCGTTGCTCCAGCTCGGGTCGGCGGCGGCGGCGGCGGCGGCGGCGGCAGCGGCGGCGGCAGGCTCATGCAACTGCGGGGCCTGATAGCATGCCCCCTGCTCACAGGCATGCACACCCCCTTGCAAATCGTGGTCGATGATCCAAAATTGGGAGCCACGTAGGATGGATTACATCAGCTTTGAGGGTTGCGCTCGCTTGCCGTGTGGCCAGCGTGGACCCCACCAAACGCTGTTGGACCTAAAATATTCCAAATTGCAAGTCCATTTTGCCCTGCAACCTTCACACCCAAGGCCTCTGCAGGTATGAGAAACCAAGCTGCTCGTTCGGTGTGGGCAGGGTTTTTGGCTGGGCGCAGCGCCCCTTCAAGTCTGCCTTGGACAGCAGTCCAGCACACAGGGGCTTGCCGGGACATCACCACATGCACAGGCACAGGCGGCAGACCCCCTTCGTGCCCACTGCGCCACCGGCGGTGGCGCCGCACAGGTGGTGCGCGCTGGCGAGACGGTGGGACTTGCTGACCCCCGATCCCCCATATCCTCCTGCCAGTACCTCCGAACCACCCACCACCACCAATGAAGCTCGCTCCGCTGCTGCTGGCCATCCTGGTGGCGACCAGGTGGGTCCCCCCTGTCCATTCCCCCGGGCTCTGTCGGAGCTCTGCCGCGTTCCACAACCACCTGCACCAACCGCTGCTCGGCTGCCATCCCCTCGATCTTCGTGTGCAGCTTGGTGCTACCTGATGCCTCCGCTAAGCAGGACATCCTGAGTGAGCGGGTGTCAATGTGCTCAGCGCGCCGCAGTGCCCAGCACTGCACCCAAGGCGTTTGCGAAAACCATGCTTCCCGTGCGCCTGGGCTCAGACACTGTGAGTTGCATACCACTCTTTCCTGCCGGCTGTGCACTCGCAGACTGCGGGCGCTGTGACAAGGACCACCCCTGCCCCAAGGGCTACCACTGCACCCTCAACCATGGCGAGGACTGCCCCCCGCAGTTCACTGTGTGCGTGAAGGGCGGGCCGGATGAGGGCGGGCCGGGTGCCAGCGGCCCCTGAACACAGCACGGCCTGATGTCTCCTCACAAGAGGCCGCATCACAGCAGGCCCCCTCCAAGACCCCTGCGACTGCATCTGTCAGGACCCCCATGTTAAATGTCGCCTGCATTGCTTGTTTATTGCTCTGCATCTATGTGGGTGTGATGAATGTACAGCGGCGATCGGGTGCCCGCCGGGTTTGATGTAAATAAAGGTTGCTGGGGATGTCCCCGTTAAGCTCAGGAAGAACAGCTCTGCTGCTAGGACAGCTATCACTACACTCAGAATAGTTGCACAACGGGTGGCACACAGCCACTGTTCTCAGCTGCGCAGCTGCTGCCGCGCACTGTGCGCCGCAATGAGCGAGGCGCGCGCGGCTTTGCATTGCGCTTTGTGGCTGCGCCCGTCCTCCGTTTGGCAGGGGCTGCTGCAATACGAAACTGACCTGCAGGGCACAGGCAGGGAGGCAGCAAGGGACGCAGCTTGGCGTGTTGACATCATGCGAACTGAGTGCAAGTGCAGCTGATGCTCGATAGTGGAAACCCAAGAGCAGTGCATGCCCCGGCATCCCTCTTACCCTCAACCTGCAACTGAGCAGGTTGCAAGGGTCCCGGCTCACCACTTGCAGGCCGAGCAGCGCATGAGGCCCACGCCCACGTGGCAGCAGGCAGCGCAGCTGATCTGCCTCCCGAATGGCCGCTGCTGTGGCGACTGCGCCAACATTCCCGTGCCGCTTGCCTCAATCACATCCTGCGAAGGCCACGTGCTAGGGAGGCCATCATTTAAATTGAACTGGAGAGCTGGAGGAGACAAGCAGGCGGGGCCTGGAACGGAAAGCATTGACACACCTGCGCCGCCACAATGCGCGCCAGGTAGGGCGCTGCCCAGGCGTCCGGCTGCGGCATGATATGCGGCACTCGGTTCGCCACAACAACCTGAAACTCCTCCAGCAGAGCCGCCTCGCCTCGCCCAGCAGCTGCTGGTGGCGCAGGAACCCCCTCACATCCGCGCCCTGCACGCAAGCCCAGAGCAGCCTGTCATGTGTGTGCCAAACTCACGGCGGCCTTCATTGTGCGCGTCATCATGTCAACTGCCAAGCGATGCCTCCAAGCTACGAGGCTGCTGCCTGGTGCCGGTGAGATAGCTGGACATTTGGGAGGCAGGGGTGCTTGAGATTCCCCAGGCCTGCCCAGGCACCTGCTCAGATGCCGGCAGGGCGGCCACCTTCTCCAGGCGCCCAAGGTAATAGGACAGGCGGTCAACGTCATTTGTGGACGGTGGGAGCGCCCTCCCTCAGGCAGAGGCAGCAAAGGCGATGCGTGGGCGGGAGGTCGTCGGCATACTAGGGTTGTGCTGGGCGCCCAGGAGACGCACAATCTGTCTGCCTGTCGCCAGCCGACGACATGTGGAGGCAGGGGGAGGTCGTGGGGCCGGGCTTGGGTGCCAGTTTGGAACCCGGCGCTGCGTGCCCCTTCGCATCGCGCCACGGCAGTAAGGCACACGCCGAGTCGTGCGCGCCGAAACAAGCATGCTCGCTACCTGAGGCGGCCCCTGTTGGCCCGGAAGCAGGCGACAGGGTCATCAGGCAACCCGGCAGGCGAGCTCGACTTGCGGCAGCGCTGGCGGCCGCAGCGCGCGCGGCGTGGATGATGCCAGCACTTTTGAGCACTACATGCAGTCCACAGTCATTCTCCACAGCCTCTGGCTGCCGCAAAGCTCGCCTCGCCTGCCCAGGCCACCACCCCCACCCCCCGCCATGAACTCGGGCCCCTCACGCAGCTGGGACACCACGATTCGCGCCGCGAGCACAGTGGCGGGCATGGCGATCCTGGTGGCGGGCTTCAAGCCCGCTGCTGACAAGCTGGCGAGCTCCGCCGAGGTGGCGGCTACAGGAATCGTCCTGCTGGGCCGCTCCGCCGTCGCCACGGCCAACGTCGCGCGCCGCCCGTGGTTTCACCATTTTTGGCCGCTGCGCAGGTGCGCAACCCGCAGCCGCCGGGGTGCTGGCATTAACAGCGATCGCCCTTGCTGTGCCGTGGTGGCTGGGTGCCGTGGTGGCTGGGACTTATTGCTGCCCGCCGCTGCTCCGCCGCTGGCCGCCGCAGGCCGCCGCCGCCGCGGCTCACCTGCCAGCCCCCTGGTGCTCCTGCCCAACCTGCAGCGAGCCGCCGCTGTGCCCCATCTGCGGCCAAGTCCACGGTGCAGAAGGCCACAAGCATGGCGCCAACTGAGGTGGCATCATGCCATCTGCAGCAGGTGCGCCCTGCCGCGGCCGCAGGCAGCTGGGTACTAGCACTCGCATGCATCGCCCTAGCTGTGCCGTGGTGACTGGCTGCGCCCTTCTTGCGCTGCTTCAAGCTGCTGCCGCGCCGCCGCCACCGCCGCCGCCGTCGCGCAGTTGGCTCACCCGCCGGCCCCCTTGTGCGCCTGCCCAACCTGCAGTGAGCCGAGCTTGCCCAAGCGCGGCGTGCAACACTCACGTGGGCTGCAGCACTCAAGCGTGCAGCACCCAACCTAGGGCCAGCTGTGGAGCCCGCACGCTGGCGACAGCACCCAAATAAACTCAGCCACCTCTAAAGTTTTAGGTCCCTTGCCCACTTGATCCAAAACCAGGCCCCTCCGCCGCCCCCCGCCCCGCCGCCATTCCCTCTTCCCCTCTGCCTGCATTGCCTTCCTGTGTTTTCCCCAGTTCATTTCAATAACCTCTTCCCCTCTGCCTGCACTGCGTCCCTGTGTTTTCCCCCGTTCAAACTGCCTACTCATCGATACACATCNCCCCCAGCTCACTGTAACTTTCAAGACGAGCTGCGCTGCAGACACTTGTCACAGGTGTACAGGAGGAGGGATCACCCACAACGCGCACATTCGCTACCTGAATGCATCCTCTCTTGGCTAGGTGCAGCTGCAGGGCGCTGCTTGGTGCCATGCAGGACACAAGGGCGCTCGGGTCCAGCCCTTGCACGCATCTGCTGGTTCCCTCAGAGGTCGAGGATGCCTGGAGCGGAGCAGCTGCTGCGTGAGCTCGGCAAGGCACTCAGGTGCGCACCAAACTGGCGTCCTCGGGTTTCTGAGAAGCCTGCATGCGCCTCAACCGCTCGGAGACTTTGCGATCGTCGGTTGATGAACCGATCGAGCCGGGGTTGACGCCCCCATCTGCAGCCGCCGCCGCCGCCGCCGCCGTTCCCAACACCCCTGCCCTGCCTTCCTCCTTTGCCTCGCCATCCAGGACCCTCGAGGCGCGTGCTTCCACTGTGCTGGAGGTGGCGCAGCCGGGCCCTGCCGAACTCAGCCAGCGGTGGAACGCCGACGCCCGCGCACGCGCTGCAGCGGCTGTGGAGTTCGCGCTGTCAAACTGGGAGGCTGTTGCCGCCTCCAGCGGCAGCGGCAGCAGCAGAAGCAGCGGCAGTGGGGCTCCCGGCAGCAGCCAGCCAGGTAGCAGCGGGACAGCAAGCAGCAGCGCAGCAGGCAGCGCGGTGCCGCCTCAGCAATGAGGGCGCTGAGGCCCTGTGGTGCGCCCCGAGCCGACACAGCTGCTGCGGTCAGCAGCCGCCGAACAAGCTGCAGGAAATGGCAGCGAGAGCCGCAGCAGCCGTCAGGCGGCAGCAGCCTGTTTCCAGTTGCAGCCAGCAGCACGTGTCCTCTCAGCTGGGGAGGCACCTGGGGCAGCAGCAGGCGGCGAACAAGCAGCATCAGCGGCACACCTGCAAAACGGCTCGCTATCCATGCGGCTGCCTCCTCATCCAATGGTGCCAGCTGGCAGGGCAGCCAGCCTCAGACCCAGCAGCAGCAGCAGGCGCCGCAGCAGCAGACATGGGAGCACGCCATGCCTTTCTATGCCGCCTGGCCAGCCACTGCCAAGGTGGCGCTTCGGACCGGCGCCTACATCACAGCCCTTGGGCTGGCCATCTTCTTCCTGCCAGCCTCCCTGTTTGGCGCCGTGTTTGATGCCAGGTGCGGCAGGTGGGGGGAAGGCGGGAGGGCGGGCTGGCGGGATTGCAGTGGCACTGTTTGGGACGGGGGGCGGGAGTCAAAGAGGGTTCGTACCTCTCGCCCTCTTCTTGCCGGTGCTGGTCGGTCGCTGCTACTCACTGTGCCCCAAGCCCACCCCGAACATGTCTGTGCTCCAATGCCCTCACGCACACCCCGCTCCTGCCTCCCCCTCATCACAGCCGCGTGGCGGTGGGGTGGGTGCGTGTGGGCGGCGTGCTGGCTTCCCTGTTTGGAGCCTACTACCTTGGAGCAGCGATGGATGATGCAGCCGGGCGGCCACCCCTGTACTTTTACCAAACGACAATCGTGGGCCGGCTCGTGCTTTCGGCTGCCTTCACGTATCTGGTGGCAACGCGGCAGTGCGAGCCGGGCCTGCTGCTGCTGGCGGCAGCCAATGCAGCCAGCAGCGTGATGCTGCGCAATGCACTGCAGCAGCGGCACGCACACTAGGCCCATTTCATGCAGGCCGTTGATTGCTTGTACCACCTCACTGTCCAGCATTGCCCTGTCAAGTGCATCTGAACGATGGTTAATGTAGCACTGCCGCAATGGGCGGGGAGCAGGCACCCGTAGGGTTGCTCAGCGCTGGCGGGTGCAGCGGGCGGCTGCATGGGAGACTCCTGAGGGAGGGGTTATTGCGGCAGTCTGCTCTGTGCTCCACCCGTCTGCTCTGTTGGTGCATGGCAGCACTGAGGCTGCTGTAGCTCGCCAGGGCGCCAGCCAGCAAGGGTTCGCCCTCGTCCCCCCTGCCCAGTGCCCTTCCCAGCCTCGGGCCCCCTTCTGCTGCCGGTCATGAAGCAGCATGGCCGCGTGCACGCGGCCGCAGGTCCGGTCGCTGCCCGGCATGGCAGCCAGGGGCGGGCGGCTGCCGCGGCAGCGAGCGACGGCAGCGGTGGTGCCAGCCCGCAGCGACTCCTGGTGAGCCTCCTCCCCTTCCTCGCTGGCCCCGACTTTCTTGGCCACCTCCCCTCTTACTCTAGCCGACAAACTCTCTGCCTCACGTCCACCCTTCCCCCGCGCCTAAAAGCTCTCTGCCTCACACCCACCCTTCCACCCCCGCCTGGCCGCAGGACCTGCCTGCCGACCTGATCGGGCAGATCTTTGCACTAGCAGGCAGGCGGCAAGCGGCGGCAGCAGCGGCCACGTGCCGCCAGCTGTGGAGCGTCTACTGCGCGGCTGCCCCCCTGTGGCAGGACGTCCGAATCAGTGTCTCCCCCGCAATGGCCTGCCTCAGCAGCCCGCAGCTGTTTGCTGCGTTCGCTGCCCAGCGCCGCTGGCTTCAGCGCGTCGCCCCCATGGTTCGTGGAGCCCAGCTGTGCCGTGTTTCTGATGCGTGCGTGTCCCAGCACTGCAGGCGTATCTCACCTCATGGGGCCTTCCCACCTGCTGCGAATTGGCCCCCACCTGCAGGTCCGGCGAGCGGCCTTTGTGAGCTGTGAGCCTGCAGAAGGCGGCGGGCCGCCCACTGCCGCCCAGCTGGATCGGGTCGGCCTGCATGTCGGCGACCTGGTGCACGTGCTGGAGGTCGGTGTACACGTTTTTGGGGATGCAAACGAGCAGCCCATACTGCTCCCCAGTTGGCCAATCATGCATGCCTGGAACGCGCCCTGCCGACCGCCTGTGGCACACCCACATTGCTCCCCCGCCCCGCTCTACCCGCCTGGCTGCAGGGAGCGCCACTGGAGCGCCTGCTTGTGGTGGCATGGTGAGCAGGCAGGCGGGTGCACGGCACGGGCTGGTCAAGGCTTGACGGTTGGCCCCCGCAGATGGCAGGGCAAAGCGTGCACCGTGCGCTTTGTTTCACTGCCGGGCCGGACACGACACTCTCAAAAGCAGGCTGCTGCCTCACATGTCTACGCATCGACGTCCTGCCTCGCAGGGGCGTCAATTTCGAGTTTGATGACGCTGTGGCGCTGCGGGGCTGCGGCAGCAGCCTGGAGATGCTGGGTGTGGGGCCGCCCAGTCCGGCCGGGCCGGGTGGCCGCTGCCGGCTGTCCGCCGGCGCGGCCGGCGCGCTGCGCGGCATGCGCCAGCTCAAGACTCTGAAGCTCAGGTGCGCTCCAGCTGTGATTTGCAGTGTGGGTGCAGGTTCCTGCACCACGCGCGGACAAGGACGTTTGAGTGCAGGTCGGTTGCACTGCGGTGGAGTGTTGAGCACAGACCCGCGCTCCGACCCACCCGCTGCCCAGTGTGGAGAGCCTGCCTGGTGCTGTGCTGGACGCCATTTGCGAGCTTCCAGCCCTGCAAAGCCTGTTCCTGTACAGGTGGGTGGCCCCTGCCAGGCAACAAGACCTGTACAGCCCGCTTGCACGCAGCCATGGCTGCAGGCTCGCTGCCGGCATGAGCCGCTGAGCACATGCCCAGCGGGACGCCATCCTAACCTCTCCAACTCCTGATGTGTTGTTGTGGTTTGACTGCAGCTCCAGCCCGCTGCCCGCGGGGCTGCCGCGCCTGTCCGCCCTGCCAGCCCTGCTCGAGCTGGTGCTGCACGAAGCCTTCAGCAGCGCCGCGGGCATGGCGCTGCCGGAGCCTGAGTTCATGGAGGGGCTCATCAAACTGGAGCTGACCGGCCGGCGCATCCAGGTGGGCAGCTAGGGACTGAGGGTGGCTGAGCGCCCGACGCGGGTGTGCAACGGAGGCTGAAGCAGAGTGAGCCAGGTATGTGTCCAGCTCCACCCTGGCAGGCAGGCAGGCAGAAGGGGATGTGGCACCTGTGTGCCCAAGTGGCACCAATGGTAACTGGAGTCAAACCCTGCTGCGTGCACGTGCTATTCACAGCTGACGACAGCCACGTGTCCGCACTGGATGCAGGTGCCGCCCAGCGGCGGCCACAGCACGATGCGGGGCTGCGACACGCCCGGCGGCACCACCATGTGTTCCCTCGAGATGTGGGAGGTGGGTGCTGGGCAGGCTGTGCAGTGGAGGTTGCCGGCAGGGCAGGGCAGAGCCTAGTCAAGATGCGTAGGGAATGGGCTTCCAACCCCTTCTGAGTTGGAAGCCACAGGCTTTCAAACGCTGAACCACCCCATTGCCCTCCTCCTATGCTCCGAAAAGTGCCAGTGCTGCGAGAATCGCACGCTGGTGCTGCAGGACGTGTGCCTGGAGCACACCGCGGGCCTGCTGAGCCTGCTGCGCGCGGGGGGCGCCGCTGGCGGCACGCTGGAGACGCTAAACTTTGAGCGCTGTCAC
>RRZL01000054.1:1012791-1022840 GCA_006782975.1 Chlorella sp. Dachan
GGGGAGGGGGAGGGGGAGGGGGAGGATGGTGATGCTTGCAAACTGAGCTGGCGCTTGCCAGGTGCAGCGTGCATGTGCATTGATTGCATGGTTGCTTTGCCGCAGGTCAGCGCGGCCTGCGATGGCTGGCACGCGCCTGCTGGCCCGTGCATTGACCGGTCACCAATGACCTTGCCCTCCGCTCTGCTTTGTGTGCTGCGCAGAGCTGGAAGCGCTGTCCCTGGCTGGCAACCGCCTGCAGTCGCTGCCTGCCAGCCTGGCGGCTGCCACGTCCCTGACGGCGCTGGACCTCAGCAGCAACCCGCAGCTGGCCCTCAAGAAGGCTGATGTGGAGGGCGTGCTGTGCACGCTGCCCAGCCTGCGCCGCCTGAAGCTGTGGGGCACCGCCACGCCGCCGCGGGTGCTGCAGCTCCTGCAGGCCCGCCTGCCGGGGTTGGAGGTCGTATCCGTGCGGCCAGCCAGCCCCGAGGATGATGGAGGTGATGCGCTGGGTGTGGAGCAGGCGGGGGAGGAGGGGCCTGAGCCTATGGAGGTCAGCAGCGAGAGCGAGAGCGAGAGCGAGGGTGACTCCGCCACCAGCCCGCCATGAGGTGGTGGAGCTTTTCAGTGCATACTTTAGGGTTGCTTAGTCCATTTTTCGAGCTTGCCTTGCCAGCTTCGGCCTGTAAGTTTTGTACAGCGCTGTGCTAAAGCGGAAGGGGGATTGCATGTGACCATGCAGGGCGGGTGGCGGCGGTTGCTTCGCGGGGCCAGCAGGCAACGCAGGCAGGCTGAAGCCGCTCTGCCTACCTGCACAGCACCCTGTTTGTGACAACCTGGGCTTGGGGCCGCTTCATCTGGCACCCATCGCTGTGGCGGCGCATCTTCACCGGCCGGCGGCGGCAACGGCAGCGGCAGCAGGACTGGGCCCTGCATCTCGGTCATCGCATTTGACATCATTCGGGTTCGCAACCATTGAAAAGCAGCTCAGCAGCAGCCAGAGAGGCACTGGGGAGAAAAGGGGTGCCACTAAAACAAAAGGCCGGAGGCGCGGACGCTTGCCGGCGGCTGAGCAGCCATGTCGAAGGGCGGCGATGTGATGGGCCAGATCGTCAAGTGCGTCGCTCTTCCCCGCGCGGCTTGGCCCGCCGGCTTCCCTGCTGCTCGGCCGCCCCGCAGGCAGACTGGCTGAGTCTGTGAGACCCACTGGGCGCTGCTGTGCGCGCAAACTGCGGCCAGACCCTGCCGCCGCCGCCGCTGCTGCTGCCTGCTCACGGCCCCCTCGCGCCCGCGCCTGCACCCGGCAGGGCCTACACCTTTGTGGTGATATGGATGGCCGTGTCGATATCAGGTGCGGTGGGTGCCTTGCTGTCTGGGAGCCTTGGTGCCCTGTGTGCACCGCTGCCAGCTGCTCTTGTGCGGCCCCTTGCTGATGCCCCTCTCGTTCTGCTGCATCCCCACGTGTCCGTGCAGTCATTCTGTTCAACAAGTGGTGAGCTGTCGTGCTTGTGGCAGTAGACGTTGAAGCAGCACATGTGGCATCGTTCCTGGCGGCCAGAATGCCAACCGGCCGCAGGGAGCCTGGCCTCACACCGTATCTCGCATTGCAAGGCCGTACCAGCCTGCAAACAGTCTCCCACGGCCTCCCCTATCAATCCCCGCTCCCTTGACAGGCTGCTGGCCTACTCCGGCTTCCCCTTCCCCATCACGCTGACCATGTGGCACATGGCATTCTGCTCCGCGGTCGGTTTCATCTGCGTGCGGGTGCTGGGCATCACAAAGAGCCACAACATGTCGACGCGGGACTACACGCAGCGGGTGCTGCCCATTGGTAAGGCGCCGGATGCCGGCAGGGCGCTTGATGAGCGGGGTGGGCATGTGTGGATGGCAACCGCCGCTGCGCTGCACTGCTGGGCGCCATGCGCTGCCAATGTGGTGCAGGGTGTGCGGGTGCTAGTGGCAGGTGCGGCTCTACAGGAGGAGGGCTGTGTGCAGCTGTTGATGCGTCGAACCTGGTATCGAAAGGCTGCATACCTGCCCCTGCACTGCCCGCTCTGCTGCAGGCGTGCTGTATGCTGCGAGCCTGTGGCTGTCCAACTCTGCCTACCTCTACCTTTCGGTCTCCTTCATCCAAATGACCAAGAGCCTCATGCCGGGGCTGGTGTACGCCTGCGGCGTGGCCCTGGGCACGGAGCAATACCAGGCAAGGGGAGCTGCCATGCTGCTGCTGCTGCCGCTGCTGCTGCCGCCGATGCCGATGCTGTTGCTGCTGCTGCCGCTGCTTCAGCCGCTGCTGGGGCTGGGATTGCAGGTGGCATTGGAGGGAGCTTTCAGGTTGGCAGGCCAGGCTGCATCATCCTTCACCTGCCTGCCCCACACGCGCTCCCTGTGCAGTGGTCCAGCGCGGCCAACATGGTGCTGATTGCGTTTGGCGTGGTGGTGTGCGCGCTGGGCGAGGCCAACCTCGTCATGATTGGCCTGGTGCAGCAGCTGGTGGCGCTGCTGTTTGAGGTGGGTGCTAGACTGATGCTGGTGGCATGGGTGGTTAATGGTATGCTGATCGCCTCCGTCGGCGTCCAGGCTGCCGTTGCAAGCGCAGCGTCTGCAAGTGTTTGCAGCAGGCGGAACCTTCGGTTGTGCTCGCCCCGACTGCTCCTGCTCACGCATCTGGTTTTGCTGTTTGGCGGCGCGGGCTGTCGGTTGTGCAGGTCCTGAGTGCAGTTTCCTGCTGCGTTTCGCCCTCCGGTGCCTCGCTGCAGGCGGCGCGGCTGACGATGGTGCAGATCCTGATGGCAGCGCGTGGCCTGGCCTTGAACCCGCTGCAGTCGCTGTACTACGTCTCGCCAGCCTGCTTCGCCTGCCTGCTGGTGCCCTTTTGTGAGTGGGCACCGGGGGTTGGCGTGTCGCCGGGTGGCGTGCCAGTTGCTTGCTGCGGCAGGGCATGCACGTGGGCTCCTTTCCGCATGTGCTGCTGACCCTCTGCATGCATGGGTGTGTGGCAGCCGGCCATGCTCTCTGCCTACCACCTCCAGCACCGCAGCACCCCGCACTCGCGCCACTCCATGCCCTGTTACAACTGCAAGCCAGCATTCTCGCGTATCAGCATGGTTCTTCTCCCGTGTGCAGTCGCGCTCGAGTTCCGCACCATCCTCACAAACCCGCCAGCCTTCTACCCATCCGTGCTGCTGGCCAACGCCCTGGCGGCCTTTGCGCTCAACCTGGTGCGCTGGCCAGCCGCGGTGGCAGCGAGTTGCATGGGCATGCTCGCCCGCAGAACCAGTTGGAGCCCGCATGTTATGATGTTTTTCCCAGCCATCGCTTGCAAGTGCAGGCTCCTAGGTTTTGCGTGCGCCAAGTGCGCCTTGGCCTCCTGTGCAGGCAGTGTTCCTGCTGATCGGCAAGACCAGCGCGCTCACCATGAACATTGCGGGCGTGATCAAGGACTGGTGAGCAGCACCAGCGGCCGGTGGGGGCGCGCACACTCGTACGTGCATGTGCAGCCTGCGCCATCAAGACGCGGCGGATACGCATCACGTTGCACCCGGCAGCCGCGAAATCGTCTGCTGCAACCTATTCACCTCCGCCGCAGGCTGCTCGTCTTCTTTTATGCTGCACACGTGTTCACCCCTGCTGCAACGTGCTCACCTCTGCCGCAGGATGCTCATCTTCTTCTCCTTCTACGTGTTCAAGGCCCCCGTCACGCGCCTCAACCTATTTGGCTACGCCTTTTGCTGCTCCGGCGTGGCGGTCTACAACTACCAGAAGCTGCAGGTGGGGCGGGGGCAGCTGTGTTATGCTACCGCTGTGCTGCACACAGCTGCAAGCAACGCTGGATCAGGCGCACATGCAGGGGGAGCGCGCGACTTTTGCCATGGCTGCTTTGCTTGCAACCTTCATAACCTGCGCTGGTTTGCTGCGTCCCTGTGAATGCACGCTCCTCCTGCCTCGTGCCAACTCGTGCAGCTGCTCAAAAAGAAGGCGCTACAGAAGCAGAAGGAGGTGGATATTAGCGGCAAAGCAGACATGGAGAGCGGGCGGCCGCTGCTGGCAAACGGCGGCACCAATGGCAAGACAGAAGGCAGCAGGGACTGAGACGGTTCTGCAAGAGCTGCTGCGTATGCTGCCTGCGCTGCCGCCTCACTCTTTGCTGCTCCCATGACGATATGCCTGCCCACACTGCTTTTCCTGCCAAGCCTGTTGCTCAACTGTGCGTGCTGCATCCCATCTCCCGCTCGCCTTTTGCTGTTGCTTTCTGCTGCGTGCCCCGCCTGCTGTTCTTTCGTTCATTTATTTCTTTTTTTGAGTGGTAAGTATGTTGTCGACAGTTACAACGCCCAAGAAAGAGGGCACGGCCTTCGGGGACGGCCGGTTCAGGCATCAAATCAGCTGCGCAGCAGGGCAGCATCGCTCACAAATGAAATCACACAAAGTTCCAGCCAAACAGCGAGGCAGTGCACACTCAGTTGAAGGCGCATGGCCATGAGTCATTCGGGGAGTTGAACAGCAAGGTGGTGCGGTGCCTTTGATCGCTGGGCGGCACAGGCCCTGCCGCTTTAGGCGCAGGTTCTGCTGCCTCCAACGCAAACGCCCACGCCCTGGCGGCCGCCAGCAACTAGGCGGCGCCGGTCATGCGGCAGCAAGCTTAACCTCAAAAGTCGATTGATGGCAGCTCCCAGGCTGACGCTGCGTGCAGGCGCAGCCGTCGGTGCCACAGCTGGGACGCTCAAACCTCCACCTTGGGCGGCACACGGAACGAGTCGCGGATGCGCTCCAGCTTGCTGCCCGCCTTGCGCCACTGCAGGCTGTTGCACCTGCAGCTGAGCATGTAGAGGCGGTTGCCTGCGACAGGCGGGCAGGCAGGCAGGGCAAGGCGGTTAAGGCCAGGGTGGCAACGATTCGGCACAAAATGAGCAAACTGCCCAGGCGGGATGGCAGCTCTGCACCACCGGCCGTGTGATGCTCACCCTGCACCACCAGCCCTGCTGTGCTCCCCCTGCCCTAGCAGTGCCCCAACGCACCTGTGGCGGTGGCGGCCACCAGGCGGTGCCTGGTCAGCTCGTAAATGTAGTAGGGCAGCCCGTCGTGCTCCACGACCTGCAAATTGCAAATGAAGCGCCAGAGACGGCGCTCATGCCACGACCCCGAGGGCAACTGGCGCCAGCACAATTCCGAGTGCAATCGGAGCCAGCACAACACAGGCTGGGCAAGGCGTTCTTTGAAGGGGGAAGTGTGGTCCAGCTCACCTCGGCAGACAGGATGTCGCCTTCATTCAGAGGGCCCCCGTACAGCTCCGGAGCAAAGCCTGCAAGGTCGTTAAAATCGGCAAGGGTTGCTTGGGTGCCGGGCACAGGTCAGTTGGGGTGCAAGCAGCTGCCGCGCGGTTTGATGGATGGGAGGTGGGGTGTGCGTGAGCGGCTGCAGCAGCCGGTGGGCCAACTGCCTGACGCTTGCTCCTCCACCTGCGTTGCATCCCTGTCAACTTGCGTTCACGGCTGCATCTTGCATGCAACATGCACCTGCGTTGCACTGATTCGGGACAGCTGCTGCACCATGCATGCACCATGCACCTGTGCTGCATCGGTTTCGAACACACCCGCTCACCCGCAATCAGGTTCTCAGGCGTGTTCAAGTCCTTGATCGTCACATTGGCGTTGATGCCCACATCTTTGAAGCGCAGCACAGGCGCCACCACCACCATGGCCGACCCCTCGTCGGTGCTGCCGTACCTGCGGGGCGGTGGCCAACAAGCGGGAGCACTAAGGTCGTTAGTGGCCGTGTGAGGTTTGGCGCAAATGAAACAGTGCATGCGAGACTGCAAGGCGGCGGAGGTTAAGCAAGGGCGGAGCGCCGTTGAGCAGTGACGAATGACACCGACAGCAACTATCAAGCAGGTGGCTGCAGGCATTGCAGCACTCGGGCGAGCGGCAGGGGCGGCCAGTGCACAGGAGGCTCACCGCAGGTCGATCTCTGTGCCGCCTAGGTCAGCGATGGAGACGGGCACCTCCTCCCAGCTCTCGCTGGGCACCTGCATGGTATGGAGCACCGGTCATATCGCAATGTTTAAGGCTACACGTGTCGTGCCGTTATGGTCTACACGCCATGCTGGCACGTCCTCCCAGCCGCCGCTGGGAGCCTGCAGAGCTGATTTGGCGGCATCAGGAACCAGCGACCAGGTTTTGCGAGCGTTACTGGTTGCAAACGCCTCTGAGCACCTGTGCAGACACCAGCTGTCCGGCGGCGGTATGTGACCGGCATGGAGCAGGCAAAAAGCGAGTGCACTGGAGCTGTGCTGATCTGAAAAGCACCCGTTTGCTGCTTTCACCTTGAAGCTGTATCGCTGGATCTCGCTCCAGCCCACGCCATGCCCGCCTGCAGTGGAGTCGAGTGGAGTAGAGCGCTGGGCCGGAGCAGAGCTGTGTTGAGCGCTGGGACGCGCCGTCAATGCTTGTGCAGTGGTCAGAAGCAGCCGAGGCTAACCCCTGCACAGCAGCACTGGCGTGCCTTGACGGTGGCTGGGCCTAATACTCACCGCTCTTGCCCTCTGGCCGTGTGTAGGTCTGCACGCAGTCGGCAGCAGCAGCAGAGTGAGGTGCCGAACAAACAAGTTGCTTTTCGGCAACGGCAGTGCAGCATGATGGCGGCATGCTCGTGCCACCATCAATGTCGCCATCGCATGATGCATATCCTGCGCAACAACAGCAGGCTCCCACGATGAAGCCACCAGCGAAGGGGCAGCTCATGTACTCACATACCAGCCTTCGGCGTCAGGGCCCGAGACGCCAGGGATGCGGCCCGCAGTGAGGCCTTGCACGGCCCATGCCGGCGGCTGGCAGGCCGCCACTGCAAGGGCAGCTGCGGCACCCAGCAGGCTGCGGCGATCCACGGCTGCAGTGCTGCTCGTTGTAGCAGGCTCAGCGCTGCCCCGCGGTGCGGCGGCCGCTGCCGTCGGTGGCGCCGCCTGGTGCCGCCGCTGGGCCCGTGCCGCGGTGGCAGGGCAGGGAGTCGCACAAGTGACCGTACGCATCCCTGTGCGCTTCTCAATGGGGCTGGCGGGGCGCCTGAGTGGCTGGCTGAAGAGCTGCGGGTCAGCGGTGCCAGGGGAGCCTCAGCGGACCCCGGTCGCCCTGCCGATGATGATCGCAGTCTATCAGGTGGACATTGCACGGGTTGCGGGCTGCTGACAAGAGCGCTTGCAGCACAGCACCCGCAGCAGGACAATGCAGCCAGGCTAGTCTAAGCAGGCTAGTCTAGACAAGGAAAGCATTGCACTGGGGTGCCCGTCACGCCAGCCCACTTGCCCAAAATAGGCCTGCTGCCCACTTCAGGCCGATCGACACGGCTTGGGGCCCGACACAACCCTGAATTTCGAGCAAGAACGCATTCGAGTCTGAACGACAGCTCCCCCAGTCGCGGCACTCTTTTGCCCTGTCATACCGCAACTTGCACACGCCCAGCGAGAAGTCCCAAAACGGGGCGGCCTCTGCAGCGCTGCCCAGCAAGCTGTGGACAGCCCTAGACGCAGCACAACCGTGGAAGAAGCGCATATCCTGCAGGGAGCGCCTAGGAAAGCGCTTTGGCTTTATGCCCTGCCGCGGGGCTGCCTCAGGAGCACCCAGCGGCCCGGCCCTCAAGCCGCCTAGCTGAAGGAGGTGAGGGACGCAGGGTGAAGGGAGCGGCTCGGCCCCAATGTGCCCTGCTGCAAAGCTGCCCTTGCCGCCACTGCCGCACGGTGCCTGCCCCCAGGCCTTGCACGGCTGTGTGCGAGCGGCCAAACAGCAGGGTGCCGTGAGCCACCCTTGTGGTGGCCCAGCACTGCATAGCCCCACCTGACCCGGCTGTGCAACCCACAGGTGCCCCAGCCTGCCAACAAGTTGGCCGCCGCCGCTTGTGCACTGCAGACGATGCGGCGCAAGCTTCTGGCGGAGCTGGCGGGGCCGGCCTCGGCCGCCCAGCTGGCCGCAGAGGCACAATCAAGAGCGTACTGGCAATCCGACGCGCTGGGGTGAGCCTGCTGCTGGCTTGCGGTATGGCGTCGAGTGTGCACATCTCAAACGGCCGAAGCACTGAGTAGCACGGCATTGCAAGCTCTGGCATGTCCGCCCCTCGCTGCTGGCTCACTTGCTGCCCTTCCCGCCCAAGCGCCCGGTGCGCTGCACCGCCTCTGCTCCTTCTTTGCTGTGTGCAACCAGCTCGTGACACGGCCAAGCCTGCACACCTCCCATGGCCCGGCCTGCACCCCTCACATGGCCCAGCCTGCACCCCTCACGCCCCTGCAGGTACCAGGACCGTGTGATGGATGGCTTTTACGAGGTGCACGGCGACTTTCCCGAAGTCTGCGGACCCTCCGAGTTCCCCCGGCTGGCGGCCCTGCTGCGGGTCGTGCCGCGCACGGATGCCGACCCCGGCCTGCAGCGGCGGGAAGTGGTCCTTGTTGACCGCCGGTACGACAAGCAGCTGGCAGCCATGCGCAAGGAGGCAGCCGAGGCGGTGGCCCGAGCGCGCGCCACCAGCAGCCGCAGCAGCGATGGCGGCAGTGGGCTGCTGGGCAGCCCCGGCAGCGGGCTGGGCAGCCCGGGCGGCCTGGGCTCGCCTGCCCGCAGCCGCCGCAGCGACAGCCCGGACCTAGGCGGCCTGTTGTTTGGGTTTGACACCCTGGCGTGCTTCCAAGCGCTGGCGCTGGTAGTGGCGGGGCACATGGGCGGCTCCCTGGTGCGTAAGGCTCTTTTGGCTGGAGGCTGCTTCGGGGTGTGTGAGATCGGCTCTGCTGCGTCACTGCTGCATCGCTGCTGCGGCCCTCGACTGTTGCCGTTGCTTGCAAGTGGGTGGCATGCCATGGCACGCCTTGGCATGGCGCTCGATCACACCAGCGCCTACCTGGCGTGTGCGTTCCTGAGCGCCGGCCGACGCTACGTGCTGTGCTGCACCCTGCCGGCTCCTGCGTGCTTGCAGGACTCGCAGCCAGCTGCGGCTGAGCAGTGGTGTGCGATGATCAACCGCCTGAAAGTGCAGACAGGTGGGCGGCATTTGCGCGCATAGCCCAGCCTTACACCTGTAACATCCCATGTCTGCACGCCGGCGCGTGGGGAAGCACTGCTGCAGACTGGGCTGCTTTGTTGTCTGCCACGTGTGGCCGTGATGCCAGCCCCCCTCAGCCACACTCCAGCGGCCGGCCCTGCCATCCTCGGCGCTGGCCCCCACACTCGCGCCCGAGGCGCCCTGACCCACGCTTCCGCCCCCTCCTGCAGCCTCGGTTGTCGTGCCCATTGGCCTGCTGGCCATGGGCGCTGCGCGCCACCGCGCCCTGCTCTTCAAAGTGCTGGCCGATGAGCTGGGCATGCCCTGCCGCATCCTCAAGGGGCGCCGCCTGCCGGGTGAGCTGTGGTATGTTGTTGTGCATGGTACATTGTGCATGGCACACCATGCATGCGCAGCGTGCGCAGGGTGGGTGCCGAGCATGCAGGGGCAGCGCATGCTGGGCAAGGGTGCTTGCACACATGGCCTTGCCGCCGCATCATGACCTGCGGCGCAGACTACGAGACAGACCCTGCACATGCCCTGGGTGCCTCTGGATTCAAACCAAGCATGGCACCAGGCAGCCAGCTGAGCTGGGATCCATGCTATTCCCTGCAGGCAATGAGAGCGACAATGCGCGAGTGGTGGTGACCTGCAGCGAGCGCGAGCTGTACATCAACCTGCTGGCGCGGCCGGGTGCGCTTCGTACGCAGGTTGATGTCCTCTTAAATGAGGCACAAAATGATAGAGGATGGGAGTACTTGTATGCAGGTTGTGGATTGTGCATGCTCGTTGTACTGGTGCATGAGAGGGCGCAGCTCTAGTGCCTATGGGTTCCCCTATGCTTGCTCATACTGCTGACCCTGCCTCCAAATGCGACTTGCCCCTCATTTGCAGGCGCAGTCACCCCCGTGCCTGAAGAGCTCCAGGAGCCGTACCATGCAGATGCCAGCTCCGTTCCAGCCGCCGCCGCCGCCGCAGCAGCAGCAGCAGAGGGATTGGCGGCGGGGGCGGCAGCCGCACCTGCGCCCGGCATGGCAGATGGCGGTTTTGCCAGC
>RRZL01000054.1:1024405-1052829 GCA_006782975.1 Chlorella sp. Dachan
CCGGCTGCCATGCCACAGGGTGCTGCCCCTGATTCGCCGACGGCGGCCGCGCGTGCGGCGGTGCTGAACGCAGCGGCAGCCCAGGCAGCGGCTCTTGCCGCAGCTGCTCCATCACCATTCCAGGCGGCGGCACAGCAGGCGGCAGCGGCGGCACGACCGCTATCGGCAGCAGCAGCGCAGCAGCAGCAGCAGCAGCAGCAGCAGGAGCGTCAGCCGGCCGGTGCGGCCCAATCAGCAGAGGGGCCTCCCGAGCCAGCCTTTGGCTCGCCGCTGCCCTCCTTGCGCGGCAGTGCAAATGAGCCTCCTTACAGCGGCGCCAGCGACCTGGGTGCTGCTGGCAGCAGCCGCCGGTGCGGCAGTGCGGCGCTGGAAGCACTTGCAGATTTGCGGGCACACCAGCCAGATGCAGGCCCGCCTGGCCAAGGCTGGGAGTTTGGCGGGGTGACACTCAGGCCCGCCGCATCTCCGTTTGGGGCTGCGGCGGCGCAGGCGCAGGCGGCGGCAGCGGCGGCCATGTCAGCGCAGCCGCCACCGGCGCAGCAGGCGCAGCAGGCGGCGGCGCAGCAGCAGGCAGTTGCCCTGCGGCCAGCAGGCGGCATCGAGGCGACCACGCCATTCCTGGCGATGCAGGGGCCGCTGCTGCGGCAGACCTCCCCTCCGGGCCCGCCGGGCAGCCACTCGCCCGTGGCTCGCCACCTCAGCGGGGGCGGGCTCAGCCTGGAACTGGGGCCGGCACACCTGGAGGTTGACGAGAAGACCGGCCAGGTCAGCATGATGCGCTGCGCTGTGCACGATGCGCTGCGCTGTGCATGATGGGCTGTGCTGTGTGTGCTTGCAGTCTCGGCTGTGCATGGGACGCTGCGCTATGCATGATGCGCTGCGATGCGCGTGCTTGCAGTCTCGGCTGTGCATGGGGTCCCAATCCAAGATGCCTGCTTGGTCATGCTGGTGTGCACGCTGTGCCCAGCCCCTCCAAGCCCTTTTGCCCTCAACGTGTCGTGCCCTGGGCCAGCCACCCCACCCATGCCCCTTCATGCCTCCCCCCTCCACCCACCAACCCCGGTCCCTGGCCCACCCACGCCAACCGCAGGCCTTCCTTGTCCAGCCGGTGCGTGCAGCCTCAGACATGAGCGGTACCGCCGGCCTGCATTCCCAAGTCAGCGGCAGCTCTTCCGGGGGGCCGCTCTCCAATGAAGGCTCCCTGCTGGAACTGGTGGATGCACTGCGGCAGTCTGGCCTAGTGGATGGCGGCTCCCTGCCGCTGCGCCCCCGCAGCCACAGCCCGCTGTACCGCTCGGCCGCAGCCTCGGGCGCGGGCTCCCGGGCCAGCCAGCTGCGCATGGCGGGCATGCGGGCGCAGAGTGCGCCTGCGCCGCAGCACGGCCAGGCATTTGGTGAGGAGGAGGAGGAGGGGAGCGAGGGCGGCAGCGGCACGCTGCAGCATCCCGCCGGCGGCAGCTGCGGCATGTATCTGGCCGGCAGCGATTTGGGGGCAGGGCTAGCCTCCATTGGACCCACCATTTCCGCGGCAGGGCCCAGCCTGTCGTTTGCAAGCCTTGTTGCCGATCCCTTCAGCCCCCGGGCAGTGGTGCGTGGCTCAGCAGGCACTCCAGAGGCGGCAGCAGCAGCGGCAGCAGCAGCGGCGGCGGCAGCAGCAGGGGATCCACAGCTGCAGCCCACAGCCAGCGGTAGCACATTCAATGCGTGGCTGGGAGCGGTGGGCGGCCTGGGGCTGCCCATCACGCCTTATGAGAAGCGTCGGTCGCTCGAGTTCTGCCCAGGTGTGTTTGAGCTGCGCTGTGCATTGCGGAGTTTGGAATGTGCATTGCGGAGTTTGGATGGAGTGTGGAGAGAGGGGGGCATCCGGAGCGGGCCACGTGCATGCACCCAGCCCCTGCATCTCAACAAAGGCGGCTGCTGCCACCACTCCTCGCTCCTCGCCTGTCATCTGCCTCCCTCCGCGCCTCAACCACGCGTGTGTGCCCTGCAGGCGCGGCCCCCGGCCCCACCCGCCTGTCGGTGCCCATCGAGTGGGAGCGCCTGCAAGCCATCCGCGAGCAGGTGGCAGCCGGCGCCAACGGCAGCGGCGGCGCCTCGGCGCCACCCTCCCCAGAGTTGCCTGGGGTGAGGGTGCGGCGCAGCCTGAGCAGTGGTGACCCAGCGGCCATTCCCTTTGGTGGCAGTATCCCGGAGGGTGGCCCCTTCACACCCACGGCGGTCCCAGCCTCCACCCTGCCCTCGCCCTTTGCCAACAGCTTGCAAGCCGTGTCTGCGGGGGGCATGCTGTCCTTGGGTGCGATGCAGCAGCAGCAGACGGTGGCTGCAGCAGCTGCGGCAGCGGGGCTGGCCTACCCGGCTGGTCTGTACCCCAAACATGCGCCGCGGCACAGCGACAACTCTTCGCTCACCGGCAGTACGGCAGAGGCCACCAGCAGCATGCACTCCACCACCTCGGAAGGCCAGCAGCACGCCGCGGCCATGGCGGGTGGGCATAGCGAGGGGGCTGTGTTGAGTGCTGTTCATGCCTGCTGGTGGTGGCTGGGTTTAATTGGTGGATGCACCTGCTGCAGCAGGGGAGTGTGCTGGCACATCCTGCCTGCTTATTGTCCCTCCCCCTCGCCCGCCTATCTTTGCCTCATTTCTCATCAATTCCATTGCCGGTTTCCTGCCAAGCAGGCGCGATGCTGGAGGGGCTGGAGGAGTGGGAGATCCAGCCGGACGAAATCGTGCTGGGGCCGCGCATCGGCATCGGCAGGTGCGCTGCCTGCTTCGCCACAGGCAGGATCTGCTCTTGCTGAAGCAAGTTGCGCTGGCATGCGGGCCCCCCCTGCTGTGTCAACCATCCAACCACCCGCTGCCGCGCACATTTGCAGCAACACTGCTGCTCCTCGCCACCCTTGTTTGCGCCAGTTTTGGCGAAGTGTACCGCGGCATCTGGCGGCAGACTGACGTGGCAGTGAAGCGGCTGCTAGACCAGGAGGTGTCCCACCAGGTGGGCAATTCCAACTGCAATCAACTGCAATTGCGTCGCCCCACGCATCTGCTGCCATGCCGCTTCGCTTGCACAGCTGCTCTCCCCCACTGCTGGCCAGCGCTGTGCTGCCAGGGCACAGCTGGACCAGTTTAGGGAGGAGAGCTGGAGCCACCTGCTCATGCCGCTTCTCCAAGCTTGCCACGGCACAACTTCATCACACCACTCCCTGTCGCCCACCTGCAGATGCTGGGCGAGTTCCGGCAGGAGATCTCCATCATGAAGCGGCTGCGCCATCCGCACATCGTGCAGTTTGTGAGTCGCTCCAGCGCGTGCTGTGCCCGCTGCGATCTGCGTGCCGCAGGCGCGCCGGCCGTGGCAACACGCAATGGGCAGAGGCGGCGGCTTGCAGGCAGCAGCGCCTGGAGCATGCCAAGATGTTGAGTGGTGTGGTGCAGCTGCCAATGTCACGTGCCCGCCCACTGCCCCTCCCCTCTGCCCCGCAGCTGGGAGCCGTCACCCAGCCGCCGCACCTGTGCATCGTCACGCAGTTTGTGCCGCGCGGTGCGTGCCTCGCATCTCCCTGCTGCCGGTTTTGAGCAGCCATGCACCCAGCAGCCTGGTGCGGCGCCGCACACGCAGCCACATGCACCATGTTGCTCCGCCACAATGGCTTGCCCCCTCCCCTCTCCGCCTGGCAGGCTCACTCTTCAAGCTGCTTCACCGCACCCCCGCCTTCAACCCGGACGAGCGGCGGCGGCTGCAGATGGCGCTGGACATTGCGCGCGGCATGGTGCGCCGTGCACCCCTGTGCCAGCTGCTTCCACGCATTCCCGCTGGCCGTGCTGTCACGGCCCCTCTCTTGTGTTTGCTACTAGCCGACCCTCGCTCCGTGAGCATGCCCCCTCTCTCTTCCACTCCCGCACAACTTCCTGCACATCTGCAAGCCGCGGCTGGTTCCAGCCTGACCCTAAGATCTGCATGAAAATCTTCCCTTCCCATGCAACACGATCTAACCTCCTTCCCCGCCCCTCCCCGCTCCCGCAGAACTTCCTGCACACCTGCAAGCCGCCCATCATCCACCGCGACCTCAAGTCTCCAAACCTGCTGGTGGACAAGGACCTAACGGTCAAGGTGGGCCCCTCCTAGTCCTGTGTGGGGTCCACAAGGAGCTGGCAGCCTCCGAGGCTGCCTGGTACCGGCTCAGCATCGGCTTGCATCAGGTCTGCCGTGCTCCACTTCATCCGCACCCCATCCTTGACACCCAACCACCCTCCGCCCCAACCCCTTTTTGCCATTAGGTGTGTGACTTTGGGCTGTCGCGCGCGCGGCGCAGCACCATGCTGAGCACCAAGAGCCAGGCGGGCACGCCCGAGTGGACCGCGCCCGGTGAGGTTGGTGTTCGCTGCTCCTGCTGCCTGTTGGTGGTGGGTGCCTAGAAACGCTGCTGAGCGCGGAAAGCCAGGGGGGGCACGCCCGAGCGTGTGCACCCGCTGTTGCGGTGCTTGCGATTGGCGGCGGCTGCCGGGACCGCCTGCCGACAGCACCACAGGTGGCAGGCCTGGCCAGCGGCTGGCCGGGCCGCGTGGGCAGCCACTGCATGCTCACAAGGGCTCGCGGCCAGCAGACTAACCCGCACACACCGCGCCGCTGCCTGCCTACAGAGGTGCTGCGCTCCCAGCCGTACAACGAGAAGTGTGACGTGTACTCGTACGGTGAGCACGGGTGGGGCACCGGGAGGGCAAAGAAAGAGTATGCCCTGGGCGTAATGCCCAGGGGGTGGGGGGCCATCCCTGCCACACCGCAGCATGGCCGTACAAACGCATAGCGCCGTGGCCCGAGCTGTGCGCCACGCACCTCTGTGCTGCCAACTTGCTAAACAATCTTCGGTATACTCGTTGTGCAGGCGTCATTTTGTGGGAGCTGATGACAAACGAGGAGCCCTGGCACGACCGCTCAGCCATGCAGGCACGTCTGCTTGTGACATGGCGGCACGTCTGCTCCAGCATGGCATCTCTCCCCCGTGCCGTGCTGTGCCGGTGCTGGCCATGCGGGGCCGGTGGGTTGACGCCCCGTCGCAATGCTCCTTGCGGCTACGCAGGCTGACCGCTGCTGCCCTGCTTTTCCAGGAGCAAGGGCAGGCATACCGACCTGCGCCATGGTTTTCGTCATGCTGTGCAGGTGGTTGGAGCTGTGGGGTGGAATCAGGAGCGGCTGCCCGTCCCTTGCGACATCCCGCAAGGCATGCAAGACTTGATCACCGCCTGCTTTGGGGAGCCGCAGGGGCGGCCCTCGTTCAGGTGGGCAGCGGACAGGCCTTTCATATGTCAGGGGGAGGCTGGCCAGCCGTATTTGCTGCGCTGCCGCCTGCGTCTGGGGATTCCGGGGCCGCCAACAGTGGGGTGGGGGCCGGTGTTGTGCTTGTAGTGCTGCTGCCGCTTGATCGGTTGCTGCGGAGGCGGCTTGGAGGAGGCGCAGGGTCGGCCCTTGTTCCACAACAGGCGGCCAGGGCACTGGGTTCCCTCTGAACATCATGCCCCACGTCCTGCAATCGATTGCAACCCATCTGAGCCGCTCTTGGCCACCTCCTCCCACGCTTGCAGCGAGATCATCCCCACTCTGAAGCAAATGATCAAGGCGATGGGGCCGCCGCCCGGCCACGAGCGGCAGTAGACAATGGCCGCACTGCAGCTGCCTCGACAGTCGGCAGAGGCATGCCGCCCGCCAACCGTGACGCGACCCCCACGGCATCACTGTTATACCACCCAATGCTTTTTGCACTTGCCCTTTCCACCTCTCCTTTTCCACCTCTCCTGTTCCCACTCAGTGCATCTTCTTCCCCAGTATGTCCTTACGTATTCTGGCCGAACCCTGCGTATTCGGCCATACCTCTGGCCGTACCTCCGGCCGTACCTCCGGCCGTACGCATTGCATGCGCCTCGTTGCGCGCCGCTCCCGCTGCATGCACTGCTTCCCAAGCTTCAAGTGTTGAGTCCGCAGCAACAGAAACGCCGGTTGATTGTGCCGTACCACCATTCTTGTACTGCCTGCTGGAATGCAGAACACGTCGACGTGCCCCTCTTGCTGGTTTGGTTGTACACTCGCGTTTGGCTGCTGCCTCATTCACTGCCGGCCATCAAGGCCGGGTGCATTAGTGATCAAACAGAAGAGCGGGCAGGCAGACCAGGCGAGCAGGGAGCAGTACAGGGAACGGCAGTAGGGGAAGCAAAAGAAAACAGCAGCGGGCACCACACATGGGCCCCATGAGCGCTAGAGGTGGAAGCGCGGCACTGCACGGAGCGTACTCTGCAAGCTAAGGCGCTGGCTGCTGCAGCCGCTGTGCCAGCTCGGGCAGGAGTGCTGCCCGCCCACCCAGCCGGTTGCGGCGGCGAGCCGTGCCGGGCGGTTGGCGCGCCTTTGAGTGCGCCAATCCAATCATGCGGAGGCCTCCTTTGCTGCCGCCACCCGCTTCTTGTAGTCCTTGTATTGGCACCTGCGGGTTGCAGACAGGTTGCAGGCGAGTTGATGGTTCTGTTTCGTTTGTGCAAACACATTGCATTGCATCAGGGAAGCGGCAGAACACCGCACGTGTGCAGCAGTAGGCCGGCGGCAAAGTTTGCCTGCCCTACATGCCCGCGCGACACAGCAAAGCAGACTGGGCGGCAGCTGGCACACTCACTTCTCGTATTCGTGCCGCTCGTGCTCGCACTTCCAAGGCACGTACAGGCTCTTGCGGCTGCGGGAGCGCCGGAAGCAAAGCCGCGAGTGACCAGTTAATGCGGGCGGCGGGCTCAACGCCGGTGCTACGGCTGGTCCGGCATGTGCAAGTGCCACGCAGGCGTGGCACCTGACTACGGCCCTACAGCATGCGCAGCGTTCTATCTTTGTGCCACAGCCATCCTCCCAGGCACACCAGCACTCTCTGCTACAAGTTGACCTCATGTTTGGTCCCTCTGCCCCCGCCCACGCACCGGCAGTCGTTCAGCTTTATGAGGACGTGCGCGCAGAAGTCCCGCCACACCATGTCGACGTTGGCCGCAGCCATCTCCTCCTGCAGGGTCACACACATTCAAGCCGGCTAGGACTGCGTCGGCAGAGGGTGCGGCGGGGGCAGGAGCGGCGGCGCCGAGCGCCCGGCAGCGGCAGGCCGGAGGGCTGCTGCCCCACCCCTGGCGGCGGCCCCCTGGCCTCCCCACCTGCGTGGCCTGCATCTGGGGGCCCGCCATCGCGCCCACAGCCCTTCCACCAGCCGCTGCTCGCGCGTTTGCTGCCAACCCGAGACTCCTGGCCCGTGCGGCGGAGCAGGTGCCGTCTGTGATGACCCGGGCACTAGCAGCACCGGGGGGGGGGGGGGNNCACCGGGGGGGGGGGGAGAGAGGGAGGGCGCAGCAGGCGCCCAGCATCGAGCGACCCCATGCAGCCACTCTGAGCCCTCCCTCGCCCACCACTTGCTGCCAACCCTAACGCCGCATTCCAGGCGAGTACATTGGGGGCGCCGATGGCTGCGGCGGGGCCGCCTGCGGGCATTACTGTCGCCGCCGAGCGCCGCTGGGGGCGCGGGGACACGCCAGGCCGTTGCGGTAGCAGCGGCACATCACACCGAGCGGCTTGAACCGCGCGCGATGCGCCTGTGCGCCTCGGCCTCTGCCGCCGGCGGCGGCACGAGGCAGCGGCGGCAGCGGCAGCAGCGGCACATTCTCACCCTTCCCTCCCCCTGCTTCATTGCTGTTGCAGTACATCCCCGCTTGCAAGTACTGCAGCCGGCGCTAGCTCGTACACCCACAGCAGCAGCAGCAGCGCCAGCACCCAGCGGGCAGCACCCAGCGGCAGGCAGCATGGCGGCAGCACTCCGGGCAGCGCGGCGAGGCCTGCGGGCCCTGAGCAGCACACCCGCCCTGGCGGCGCAGCAGCAGGCGGGCTTCACTAGCCTTACACTGGGCAGCTGGTGGCAGGGCACGGGCAGCCCCGCGGCAGCAAATACGGCGGCGCTAGGCTGGCAGCGGGCCACCGCCCTGCTGCCGTCGCTTGAGGACATGCAGCTGCTGGCGGCGCCCAAGAAAAAGGTGCGGCTTTGTGGCTTTCCGGACCAACCAGTTTTGATCAAGGCAACGCCTGCATCTGCAGCACGAGCCTGCTGCATCGTGCATGTGCCGACTGCGGTTGCTGCTTGTACCATCTGCAGGTGTCGCCGCACCGCAAGGGCAAGCGCAGCGCCAACAAGTTCATCCGCTTCGTGCCGGTGGTGGCGCAGTGCAGCCAGGTAAGAAGGGGCAAGATGAGAAGGGGTAAGAGCTGCAGCCCGGTGTGGCGGCACATAGCCTGCAGCCTTGCGTCTGCCCTGCCCTGCCCTGCATCGCCAGTGCCTGTTTCAGCGGCAGCCCATCAATCGTCGTCCCCCGCGTTCTCCCGTCGCCCTGCTCCTCATGCTGCTGCATGCCATCCTGTCACACCCTCCTCTGCAGTGTGGCCGCGTGTTCCAGCAGCACTCCATGCCCAGCAAGTGCGAGGAAGACGAGTGTCCAGCGGTGAGCTGCCAGCCGAGCCGGGCAACAGAATGGCGCGCTGGCATGGCATGGCATGGCATGGCAGCAGCAGGGCGTTTGCTGCCAATCGCGTTGCGGCTGTTGTGCGGGGGTATATTTGGAGGGCACAGCTGGCAGCCTGCCAAGCCTGCTGCACTGCTGCGCGCCCCCAATGGCCTGCAGTTCAACCTTCGGCAGCGGCCCGACTCCACTCTCTAGGCACATACGCTTGGCAGGCAACGTGCAAGCCGAGACCGCCCCCTGTTTGCACGGCCCGGCTGAGCCTCACTGGCCTGCAAACTGTGTCGCACCACGCTACTCTCGGCCTGCATGCTGCCTTGTAATTGTAAACTGAAGTGGGAATAGCTCAAATCAGATTGGGCCGGATCCGAAGGCAGTCTGAATGGATATCAACCTGGGTGACTGTTGCTGCACAACTGCAAGAGCAGAATTGGTTGCCGCGGCGTTCCAGTTGCGCTTCAGTTGCCGTGCGCGCGATATTACCGCTGCTTCAGCTCGCACTCTGCAATGGCCGCCGCTTTGCGCGCCTGCTGTGCGCGGTATGCGCTCAGCAGCTCCTGCAGCTGCGCTTCATCCACCCTGCAAGGAGCGGGGGAAACGCAACGTAGGGGGACAGCTTTGCTGCAGCAGATGCACACGAGCAACAGGTGGCAATGCATGAGGGCTGCTCGCCTCAGCGGCTGCGTGCCGGCGCTGCGTGCGCAGCAAACATACGAGCTGGACCAGCACTACTTTAAAAACGAATAAAAAGCGGACGAAACGAGTGGCCAAGGGTGAATCTCTCACCAGAGCCGATCCAGGTCCTCTGCCCAGTGCTGCCACTCCTCCCCAGCCAGCAGGCCGTTCAGGGCCGGCAGCATGCACTCCTGCGCAGCAGTTGGACATGAAACTGGCACAGTGCGAACCAGGGAATTGCGACCACAATGACACTGCCAGCAGGCAGTTGAGGGCGGCAGCATACACCATGTGCAGCATGGGCGGCAGATGGCGGTGAGTGTGGCGCATGCGCAGGCCCACGCGTGGCTGCACATGCTGCACTTGCACTGTGCACCCACATCAGCCACCAGGAATGTACACCGGCACGCGAGCTCAACAGCCCCTACTGGCACGGCACAGCACACGACCCACCTGCAGGAACGCCTGCTGCGCAGCCTTGCCCGCCTCCCGCAGCTGCAGCGTGTCGCCCGTCCACTGGGCCGCCGCCGCCACCTCGCCAGTGTAGCTGCGCTTGAAGGGGCTGCGGGAGGGTAGAGGCAACAGGGCAATGAAGGGGTGGGGTAGCGTCGCCATGATAGAAGGCAGGCAGGGATGGCTGTGCAACGCACGGCGGCCCAAAGGGCTCGCAAGTTGGGTTCCGATGTCACGTGCATTTTAGCGTAAGCCTCAACCGCCCTAAGTACATCCCAAGCTGACCTGAACAGCGCAGCCATGAGCATCAGAGTTGAGGGCGGCGCCAGGGGGAGGTTCATGCGGGCTGGGGTGGCCATCGATGCATCCAGCAGATCCAGGGGAAGGTGGCCGCGGGCCACTGCCACCGCCGTGCCCACCATGTGCCGGATCTGAGGCGATGGGATTGGTGGGACAGCAAGCAAGCTACCGGGTTGTACAAGGATAGTGAGCATACGCAGGCGTGCCTGGCGGTTACGCCCATGCCCACAGCTGGGCTGGCCGCGCGGCTCTCGCAGGCAACACCTAACGGCTTGGCCCACTGCACAGCGCTTGGCAGCTGCGCACACCTGGTGCAGCATGAAACTGCCGCCCTGGAGGGACAGCAGCACGCACGGCTCGCCGCCTGGCACCAGCGGCTTAGGCTCGACGTCCGCCCGGCACCACTCAATGTAGCTGCAGGGAAGGGGAAGGAATTGGGGGTGGCACAAGGGCAGGCTTGCGTTGCTCATAGGTACAATTGATGGTGTGCGCAGGCGCCTGCTCGCAAGCATGAGGTCAAGAGCACGGCGGCAGTTGGGCCAACCTGCAAACCATGTGTGTGCAAGCGGCGGCGCATAACTCACCGGTGGTGGCGCCGGGTCACCGGGTCAGCATCGTCCCTCTCGTGCTTCCACTGCAGCTGCACCTGGTGCCGCCGCCGAGCCTCCCCGCCCTCCTCCTGCTGCTCGCCAGCAGACGAGCCGTCTGCCATCTCGCTGCTGCTGGCCATGCTAGCTTCCGCAGGGTTACTCAAACCGCTGCCGCTGCTTGCATCAGATTCTGCCGCCACGGCGCCTGCCGCCTGGCTGCTCCCGCTGCTGCTGCTCCCAGCCGTCATTGCCGCCACCGCCTCCCCTTCCACCTCGCTCTCTTCGGCCTCACTGCCGCTCTCACTTGCCTCGGCCTCGTCTCCCCGCCGGTCGCGCCGCCCCTTGCGCCGGCCATCCGAGGCGCCTGCCGGCTCGCGGTACAGCCGCCGCTTGGTGTAGTTGTGGAACGGCTGCACACAAGGTAGAGAGAGGAAGCAGCTTTTGCGTCTAGGATGGACTTGACGAGGCAGTCAGCCGCCGCTTTGTGTAGTTGTGGAATGGCGTCGCATGGGGTGGCAGGGGCATGTGCGACACTTGATGTCTAGCGCTGCCGGGTCAGCATATACAGCGGTGCAGCCACAGCCCTCACAACGACCAGCCAATCATGCTCAACGCCAGCGCTCACGTGTGTGCCCTGGAAGCGCTCCCAGGCGGTGCGCAGCAGCTCGAGGCGGGCGGCATCATCTTGGCTGCCGTCCAGCTTGAGGCCCAGGATCGAGGCGGGCAGGTAATAATTGTAGCTGCGGGAAGAGTTGCAAAAGATGTCAGGTTGCGAAATGCCAGGCTGGAGCGCTGCCACGACATGGTAGTGGACGGCAGAGCAACGGGCAAGGAAAGGCGGCGGAGGCATTTAGAGAGTGCACTTTGCGGTTAGGCGACAACACAAGGGGCAGTTGGGCAGAGGCCACCCACCAGCGGCGGATGCACTCGGACCGTGCATTCCACGACTTGGACACGCGCTGGATGGAGAACACCCGCACCTGCAGGGGAAACATGTGTGCAGGCAGTGGCAAGGGCGCTGGGAACGCTTGGGCGGCAGCAGGCGTGGGCGTACGTAGCCCGCGCCTGGCTGGCCAGGAGGGGTTCATCCAATGGAGCTCTTCAGCCCAAGCATGGCTGGCCTCCATATGATGAACCCCTTCCTGCCACATCTTCGTAGGCCCACAAGTGCGCTCACATCCTTGCCCTCCCACCGCTGTCCGGCCACCCCAGCCCCCAACCCACCTCTGGAGGCAGGCTAGCGTTGATGGCTGCGGCCAGAGCTTGGCCCTCAGGGTCGGTTTCAAAGCTGGACGGCTCCACCTCCATCTGTTGGTTGGATGGTGCACAGAATGACAGCACGTTGAAGCCAGCTGCTCAACCCAGCCAAACCCGCAGGCTTGAGGGTGGGCGCCTGCCACTTTGCGGCATGCGCAGGCAGCTGTCGAGCCAGCGCCACAGTGCCCACCGCCAAACCACCGCACCCTGGCGCACCTTCATGGCGATCACGGTCGCCAGGGAGTGCACGCTCTTGTCGGTGCGGCTGCTGCGGCTCCAGGACACCTGGCGGCGGCAGGCGAGGGCGGTTACTAATTACGAGGCACGACCTGCGTGGTGCCACGGCAATGCACTCCGCATCCATCGCCTGCAAAAAGCACACACCCCTGCAGCTTAATCCAACCCAGCCAAGCCCGCCATCAACCTGCAGCATACGGCGCGTGATATGTCTGGCACTTTGCCGTCCGAAACACGCTCACCTTGCTGGGCTGGCCGCGGTTGGAGGCCAGGATGCCTCCCGCCTGGAAAATGGCTTCCTCCAGCGCATCCTCAACCGTCTCAGCGGGCGCAGTGGCCGTCTGCATCTGCAGGCCTGCAGGCAGGGTACCGAAGAGGGGCTGGGTCCGGAGTGAGGAGGTGCATGACGGGGCAGTGAGTTGCGGGCCGCAAGTGGTGGTGGCGGCCCGCCGCACATGCATGCATGTTGCAAGCCCCCGACTTGCTTGCGCATGATCATGCTACACGCACCTCGATATGCCGTCCCCTCGTAGCCCAGGTAGAGCGCAACTTTGCGCTTGCCGGCCCGCTTGGGCTCTGCCTCGCCATCGGCAGCCGGGGCAGCAGCAGGCGGCACCTCCTCCGCTGCCGCCGATGCCGCCGCCAGCGGCCGACGCCTGCCGCTGGCGCCATGCCGCGGCCTGTGTGCTTTCCAGCCGCCGCTGGTACTGGTGCTGCTGAACAGGGCGGTGCGCCGGCCCAGCAGCGCGACTGCCGGGCGCAGCCAGGCGGCCTGCACCGCCTGCCGTGTGGCCTGCATGCTGCAAACGAATTATTAGCGGTGCTAGAGTGCGACGAATATGCAAGCGATTAAGCCACGAGCAGTATGTGGTGCGGGGGGGCACCGGGCGGCGGCGGCGGCGGCGCTGTGCCACGCTGCCAGCATGACTCCAAACTTGCAGCATTCCACACTCCCTTTCTCTCGCGATGGGCGCAATGGCGAGTTCTGCACAAAACAAGGCATTAATTAAAAGCAAGCTGCTCATCGCTTCCATGGTGCAGCTAATGATAGCAATGCCGAGCGCTGCCCGTGCTGGGCGGCGGCAAGGAGCGGTGGAGCTTGTCTGTGTGTGCACCTTCTTGTTGACAACATCAGCTGCGGTGGCATGTGGGACCCGCCTCCTGTGCTCTTCCTTCAGTCGGACGCGCCTCCTCTGCGCATCTTTTTCGCCTACCTCGCCTACCACGCCCCTACAGGTGGCTGCCTGCACGACAGCCCTTGCCACAGGCAGCAAGGCAGTCAGCGCAAGTGGAGCAGCTCACAGCCAACACAGCCTACACAGCAAGTGCCGCCACCGCCATGTGCCCTCCGCCACCCAGCGCTGCAGAGACGTACCCCATTGACGCCCGCTTGCGAGCCTTGCACCCCACCGACCATGTTTTCCTGTTCCTGACGTGGCACCGCCTTGGGTTTGATGAGGAGCGGCTGCGCCAGTACTGCCGCTTTCCTTGCCAGATGTGTGGGGAGGTGCCTGGAGGGGCAGGGCCGCGTTTCTGTGCTGTTGTGCGTAGCTGCCCTCAAGGCACGCTCGTGCTGGCCAATCAGTGCTGCATGTTCTGTGTGGCTTGCAGGTCATCCTGTGTGCCAACACGCCTGGAGAGCAGCAAGAGCTGCAGGCGGCGGGCGTGCGCAGCATCTACTTCAACCACAATGCCGTGCTGGACGAGCGCACATTCACCATTGCAGACGCTGCTGGTGCGTAACCAGGCTGGGCATGTGCTTAACGATTGAGCTAGTAGCTGTTTCCATGCCTGCTGGGCACAGTGATGGTCTGTGTTCTGCTCTGCACCCAAACAAGGCGTGTGTGCACTTCAGGCGGAGCCCCAGAAGCTGCCTGGCTGCTCCATGTTGCGCAGGCAACTTTGACTGCCGCCCGTACCGGCTGATGGTGAATGCTGCCTATGAGCCATACAAGCGCCTGCACCTAGCAGCCGGCGTGCAGGATGCTGCTTGGATTGGCTACTGGCAGCCGGATGCGTCAGCACCTGCAGCGCCTCCCTTTGGCACGTGGCTCAATCTGGGGCATGGCAGCAGCAACGGCTCAGCGCAGGGACCAGCCAACAGCAGCGACGGCGGCAGCATGAGTGGCAACGGCTGCACAGCCGCTGCAAGCCGCTACCGGTACCTGCAGCCTGCTCAGGTGGCCGCCGCTCTGAACTGCAGCATGCTGGGCGGCATGTTCTCTGCTGAAGAGGGCACCTGCTGGGCCAGCACTGAGTACTTGCTGTGCGGCCTACCAGTCATCAGCACGCCCTGCTGTGGCGGGCGAGAGGTGTGGTACAACGACCGCAACAGCCTGATTGTGAAGCCCAGCCAGGTAGGGTTTGCAGGCTGTGGACTGCAGGCACGTCTTCACTTGCTTTGGGTCATGCCTGGCTGGGCTGCATAGAGTAACCGTGTGGGCAGCGCAGGAGCGTTCTGCAATGCTGCGTATTCACCACTGCTCATCAGCCATCCCTCGTGTGTGCAGGACGCTGTGGAGGAGGCTGTGGAGCGTGGCATTGCCCTGTTAAACAGCGGTGCCTTTGACCGGCGGCAGATTCGGGAGGGTGCCCTGCAGCTGATGCGCGGCTTCCGTGCCACCTTGATTGGCGAGCTGCAGTGTATTTGCCGCCAGCACGGCGTGGTGGTGGACGTGGAGCAGCACTTTACACGCGCATTTGTGCACAAAATGGGCCTGCGCTAGGTGCAGCACGCTTGTGAGAGCCTGAGCAGGTTTGTAAACAAAGGGCGAAATCAGAGCATGCAGGTTGATGGCCGCAAAACTCTGTGCAATGGCCAGCCAAATGTGCAATGGCGATCTCCCGCTGACACCGCTGCCACTGTCAGCCCAGCAGCCCAGCCAGCAGCAGGGCGCCCAGGGCCATCAGGCAGCAGCGCACGGCTGCCCAGGCTTGCTCGCGGCGCACCACACCTGTGGAGCAGACGAGGGGACGGAACAGACGAGGGGGACGGTGGATGCTGGACAGCAGTCGGCCGCAAAACACTTTCAGACCGGCTCTACAGCTGCATGTAGACAGCTATCCTCCCACAGATGCCCAACCTGCCACACCAGCCCAGCCCCACCCACCTGCATCCAGCCCGGCAAACCAGTCAAAGCTGGCGCACAGGCGCCAGCAGTGCCCCCTTTGTAGCTGGCCCCACGCCCGGCCCGCTTCTGAGGCCGCCACAATGAGCCAGGCCTCCGCGGCAGCAAGAGGCCGCTTCAAGCCGGGGCGGCAGGGGTGCTGTGCACGCTGAGAGGCCAAGCCACAGGTGTACCCCAGCCACAGCGCCAGGTCAGCGAGCAGCGCCCCTGCCACAGCTGCCGCGGCTGAGGTGGCGGCGCTGGCCCTGCATGATGGCAGGAGGGTGGGTTGCTTGGATCCCAAGCACAGCTACTGTGAGTCATGGCGGTGCAGCGCCAGAACGGCATGCTGCGCAGCATGCTCCAGGTGCACGCTCACCCCATGCACAGCGCAGCCAGCAGGCAGGCCACAGCAGGCCCAGCATGCCAGCGCAGGCTGGCTGGTGCGGCGTGCTCACCCCATGCACAGCGCACCCAGCAGGCAGGTGCACAGCAGGCCCAGCATCTCCGGCAGGTTGGGTGCCCGCCGGTAGGCCAGGGAGGGCCAAAGGTCCAGCAGCCAGCCGTCTCCTTGCGCCCAGCGGAAGAAGCGGCGGTACACCTGCATGCACGGGAGTTGCAAAGGACTGCAGTTGGGTGGCTGGGTGGCTGTGGAGAGTTGAGAGCAGGTGAGGGGGTGCACTGCATCAATCAGTCGAGGGCGGTATTACCCTAGGGCGGTATCACCATCGAAGAACAGTGTTGCCAGAGCACACAGTCACCTCCCAAGCACCACGCAGCATGCCCGGCAGGCAGGCACCGCTCACCCAGGGGCGCCCCTCCGGCCACCAGGGGTGCACCACAGCAGCGCCCGGCACCGCCTGCATGCGGCCGCCCAGCTGCAGGTTGAAGTCAACATCCTCCCCTCCGCCTGCAGTGATGGAGACGAGGAGGCTGCAAACCTGTTGGTCAGCGGGACACAGCATGGTTGGGGCACTGCTCGACATGCCCCGTGCCACGGCCAGGCCGCAGCATGGTCGGGGCAATACTTCACAAGCAGCCGCCTCCGTGTCCCGGCCTGGCCGCACCTGCGGCAGGGAAGCCCTCCCTAAAGCGCGCCACGGTGGGCAGCCTCACTGCCATGTTGGCGGTGACAGCCCATGGCACCTTCCCTCCCCACAGCGGTGCCATGGTGGCAGGCGCCTCCCAAAAGAAGCTGACTCCGGACATGCGAATGGCAGTGGGCAGCAGCTGGTCTGGCTGGCGGGGCAGTACCGAGGGACCTGCAGGCAGCGTAGGCGGCTAGCACCGCTGCTTAAAGGCATTGCCTGCGGAGCGGCTTGCGGTGCTATCTGATGTGCGCAACCGGACTTCACGCATGCATGGCCTGTTCTGCTCTCAAGCGGCCCGCCTCGCCTGCAAAGGCCAGCTCGGTTGGGTGCTCCTTGAAGGCCGCAATGTACGCGTCCAGGCAGCTAGGCTGCGGAGCTATGTCGTCATCCCAGAACACTGCGTACTCAGCGCCCCAAGCTTCATCCAGCAGCCGGTTGCGGGTGGCCGATGCACCCTGGGGGAGAGGGCAGATGTCGCTTGATCAGCGAGTTTCACACGCAGCTGCAGGCAGGCGTGTTCCGTCCGCAGATTGCAGGCAAGCAACGTTCTGCTCATGCCTGCGCAAAGATGCTGCCGTGCTTTTGCAAGACGCATTCAGCTCACCCGATTGGTACCGTTCACTCTCACACGCAGGTGGGGCAGCATCTCCAGCTGCGCCTGCTGCAGCCAGGACAGCTCAGCTTGGCCCAGCTGCTCCACCGGTCTGTCCACCACAACGATGACCCTGCAGAGAGGCAGGCAGGTGTGCAGGCGGCAGGAAGACAGATGCATTGAGTGCTCAAGCATGCCGCCTGCTGGGGCAGACGGGACTCACGAGTGGCGAGCCCGACGGCCCAGCGGGCACCACAAGCGGAGCGCATGAGCCCGCACCCGTCCCACTGGCTAACCCTCACCGCACGTCCACGTCGGCAAAGGAGGTGTTGCTGGCCTTCAGAATGCCGCTCAGGATGGATGGATTCACCCGGTAAGAGGGCACCAGCACCGCCACCTGCAGCAAGCATGAGCATGCATGAGCACGCATGAGCACAGCACGCTCAGCAGGCAGTTGCTAGTCCGGCCAACACGGCAGATGGCCGCGGAGCTCACCTGCATGCGGGGCTGCTGCCCCAAAGACGCCGCCAGGCACTGCGTGCCTGCATCCAGCAGCAGCCGTGACTGCTCGCCGGGCAAACCCGCTTTCGTGTAACGGGGCGGCGGCTGGGAGGCAGCGCCGCCAAACACAGAGCCCTCCATGCCGCCTGTGCAAAGGTGGGTTTTGGTGTGAGCAGGTTGGGTGACGGTGCTGCTGTGCCAACATGCACGTTGTCTCAAGCGCTGGTTGGGGCATGCCATGCCCCCAAACACAACAGCAGGCAGGGCGGCAGCCCAGCAGGCTCACCGATCCTGTTGCTGATGCACACATCCTCGCACAGCCCCGCCAGGCCAAAGCGGCGGTACAGCTCAAACAGGAAGGGGTCTCCGCCCTGGTTGCAGGCGTCAAACTGGGGAGGCAGCAGGCGGCCGAATGTGGCCAGGTGGCTGGCATGCAGGGCTAGGAAGGAAGGGAAGCCCGGGTCTGCTTCGTCCAGCAGGGCTACGCAGCGCTGGTGCGGGTGGGAACGGATGTGGCCTGCAGGGGCGGCAGACCGAGACGGGCCGCATGCCGCTGGTTGCGGCACGGTTGCTGTTGGGGCAGGTTGAGACGCGGGCGTGCCAGCTGCGGCCGAGACGCGGCCGCGCTTGCACAGCCCACCTGCCAGGCGTGCCGCCCAGTTGGCGGGCTCAATGTGCACATCATCTCCAATCAGCAGCGTCCACTCCGAGCCAAACACACCGTGTGCCGCTGCCACCAGCTGGCCCCACATCCAGCACAGGGGTGCGCCGCCGGCTCGGAGCCGGGCCAGCTCAGCGAGCGGGAAGACCACCAAGTGCACCTGCTGGGTGACGGGGGGGGACGCGCTGGGCAGGCAGCTTTGTGACTGGTGGCAGCAAGCATGCAGCAAGCACTGCTTGGCAACTGGTGGTGCTGCTCTTCAGGCCTGCGCATGCCTGCGCTCACCGGCAGCTCTGGGAAGCAGTTGCGCAGGGCTGCCTCGTCTGAGGCAAGTGCGTCGTCTTCGTCCACCCCAATGCATACCGACAGCTGCAGCTCCTCGGTAGCGCATGCACCCCCCTCCGCCACCACTGCAAAGGGAGGGCAGGGCGGGGCACACAAGGCAGAGGGGGAAGGCAGGGAGGGCGGCGGGCGCTAGAGCGGCGGTAAGGAGGCAGGCGGGTTGCCTGCAGTCGCCCGGGCCCTCAGGGCCTCTGCACCCATACACGCCCACGCCTTGCTTCCAAACGCCTGGATGCGACCAAGGAGCAGCTGCTCACCTGTTCGGCTGCAGAACAGGGAGCGGCTGAGCCGACGCAGGCCCGCCCTGCACCCATCCAGAGAGCTGCAGCCCCTGGAGGTGAGGGGCAGCAGGGCCGTGAGGGGTATCATTCTGCGTACGAGGCAGAGGCAGGCCCCGGCACAGAAACCACCCATCAGTCCCACCACAGCCAACACGCCCCTGCTGCGCTGCCGCCACATCGGCGGCGGCGGCAGCGAACAGAGCAAGGCGCACCCCAACAGACCACCTCCACACAGACCACGCCATGCCCACCTGTTCACAAGTCCTGCTGTTCATAGCCAACGAGAGCTACGCTGTGGGTTTGGCCGCAGCACTGGCCTCGGTTGTGCAGCACACCCAGCCGCTTCCAGAGATTGTTGTGGTCGATTCAGGCCTCTCTGAACAGTCCAAGGAGCGGCTGAGCCAGGTGGAGTGCTGCATGGGCTGCAGTGCCGCTGCCCGCCTGCTCACGCCGGCGAACTGCTGCCAGGCGTGATGCAGCGGCTCAGAGTTCCGCCACATCTTGCCCCTGCCACAGATAGCCCCTCTCGCCTGGATCGCTGCGCCGTCGTGGCAGCAGCTGGGGTGGGACGCGCCGCCAACAGACGGCTACGCCTCCCAGGCCACCTGGCTCAAGCTGTTCATTCCCCAGCTGCTGGATCAGCTGCACCAAGCGCCAGCCCTGGATGGTGTGCTGTACATGGACTGTGACATGATGGCGCTGGAAAGCTTGGCGCCGCTGTAGCAGGTTGACTTGCAAGGTGCGTGCGCCGCCATGCAAGGTGCACAGACCGAGGCGATTGTGCATGTGCAGGTATGCGCAGCGGCATGCAGCACCAGTATAGCCGCCGCCTGCGTTAGGCCTCCCCTTTCTTTGCGACCACTGGTGGCACTCAATTGCCATGCAGGCAAGCCGCTGGCTGCGGTGCGCGACTTTGGGCACCCCTGCGGCCACCGCGGCTTGGTTGCTCTTGGGTGGGACGTGCGCCGGCCCTACTTCAATGCCGGTCTGCTGCTGCTGGATCTGAAGGTGCGCACATGTTGGTTGGAGGGGCGCTGTGGTCCGCACTTGGCTCTCTGGTCGGGAGCAGAATACTTGGCGGCGGGCTGGGAAGCCCAGCAGGCACTGCTGCATCTTCAGGTTCGACGTTACCTGTTTGCACGTGGCAGCCCCGGCTGCATCCCTCTCCTCATTCTATGTTGGCTGTGCAGCGCCTGCGCCAGGCTTCTGTCGAGGTGCGTTCCGTGCTGGCGCAGCACGGGCCAGCGCTGCAGTACCACGACCAGGACGCGCTGAACCTGCTGTGCTGCCGTGAGGGATGGAAGGAGCTGGAGCACCGCTGGAACGTGCAGGTGGGGTGCTCAGAAGCGGCAGCAGCAGCAGCAGCAGGCTTGCGGCCCGCGTGCGCCGCGGTGCAGCTGGGATGGCGGGCGCCTCTCGATTTTTGTGCTTGAGCAACCCCTGGCTGGGCAACTCGCAGCGACAGTGCAGTTGGCTTACACCTGTGCGACAACATCAGCAGCTGCTCCCACCCACTGCAGGGGCTGGGATGCTATGCCGCATTCCGCACCCGGGCTGAGCCCGAGCGGCCGCAGCTGTTCTCAGCTGCACAGTTGGCGGAGCTGACTGCCAACCCCGCCGTGGTGCACTTCACAGGGCCACCCACGGTGGCACCCTGCGCCTTCCTCAACCCTCACGTGAGCGGGTGGTCGTCGAACGTGGCGTGCGGTGCGGATGCCTGCAGCAGCTGTGCACACAGCTGCGATCCGGGCTGCCTCATCGTGGGTGCCGGCTTGCTACTGCAACACAGCTCACCCACAGCATCTTTTCCACACACCTGCCGCTCATGATGCCGCAGGTCCCGTATGGCTCAAAGCCCTGGGCCTACCTGTGCCCCCATCCGCACCGCCGCCTGTTCTTCGAGCTGCTGGACCGCACGCCGTGGGCAGGTAAGCAGGGTTGATGGCCATACTGCAGTTCACAAGCGGGCATCCTGCAGCCAAGCGCTGCTCATCAAGCAGATTCAGTGCTGCAATGCTTGCTTTCGGCTGACCCGCCCACACCGCCTGCTCCGCCGCGCCTCAAGCAGGCTGGCGCCCCGACCAGCGCTCGCTGGCTGAAGCGGCCTGCGCGGAGCTGCGCCGGTTTGCAGCAGAAGTGCAGGAGCCCGGCTTCTGCGGCGACAGCTTCCTGAGGGATATGGCGGCGCTGCTGCTGGGTGGCAGCTGATGTCGCGCCAGAGCAGCATGGGTGCTTGGCGGTGCACAGCGCCACATGATGGGATGGAATGTCCCCGAAACTGCTATTGCTGCCTTTTTGAGTCAGCACAAGGGCCTGACTGTAACATAGTGAAGCAAAGTGGGTGCTGCACTCTCGGCGGCGGCTCCTTTGTAATTTGAACGTCGCCGCCGCATGGCGAGCGGCGGCAGCAGCGCATTGGCGGCTGGTCATCAACAGGCTATCAACCACCTCATTTACTTCTGTCGCTCTCTCTGGCAACAACCATGGAGATCAACATGCCAGCAGCGGGCGAGCAGGGCGGCCAACCGCCGGTCAAGCGCTGCCGGGTCGAGGAGGAGGCCTGTGTGGTGGATCTGACCGGCACCGGGTCCTCGCAGGAGGAGCTGGAGGCGTCCCAGCGGCCCAGCGGCCCAGCCTGCCAGCCGCCCCAGCTGCTGGAGTCTCAGCGCCTGCAGGTCAACGCTGCCGAGCGCAGGAAGGCTGCCACCGAGCGCCAGGCAGCACGGGAGGCAGCTGCCGCGGCAGCCAAGGCCAGGCAGCAGGCCGCCGCCCAGCTCATCCAGCGGGCGGCGCCGCACGTGGCTGCCGCGGAACAGCGGGCGCGTGAGGACGCGCAGGCGGCGCTGGAGAGCGCCCGCAGCAGCATCGAGGCGGCAGCAGCTGCCATCACGGCATCGGCGGAGCAGCAGGCGGCGCTCAGCCGGGCGCTGGGGCAGGACGGCGGAGTGGTGCAGCGGCAGCTGGAGCGGGCGCGCGCAGCGGCCACCGCCGCGGCTGCTGCGGCCAAGGAGCGGCTGGAGAGCGAGGTGCGGGAGGCGGTCAAAACTGCACGCGCGCGCGCAGAGGTGGCCTATGGTGTGGTCAAAGCTCAGCACGAGGCGGCGGTAGCAGAAGCGGCGGCAGCGGCGGCGCTGGCGGGCTGGCCGGCGGAGCAGCAGCGCCTTCTGGAGGAGGCCGCTCGGCTGGAGCAGCAGGCGGCGCTGGTGGCGGAGCTGGAAGTGCAGCGCGGCTCAGCCCTGGTGCAGGCGCTGGCCACCTCGGGCTGCCTGCCGCTCATCGCTGGCTGCCTGAGCGATGCACCAGACAAGTGGGTGCTGGGGTGGGTGCTGGAGGGGGAGGGCCACTGAGCCATCTCCTGTGCTGTTTGAGATTGTGGGTGCTGGTCAAAACATGCTGACTGCGCTGCCCTCCTACCACGCAGGGTGCACGCTATCCTGCAAGGCGCTGCTGCGGCAGTATCGGCAGGACGAAGCCGCCTGGCTGGGCGGCCTGCACGTTAGCCTGGCCTGCAGCGGCAGCACCGAGGGTGTGGCAGCCTGCGAGCAGCAGCTGCAGCACTTGCTGCAGCGCCTGTCGCCCAACAGCATCGCCAGCCTGTCCATTACACACTAGACGGTTTCAGCGGGCATGAGTCCATGTTCCAAACTGCTGGAGCCCTCCGCCAGGGGCTGCAGGTTTTGGATGTGCAGCTGCAGCCCACCTATTTGGCGGTTGAGGCACAGCTTGACTTCCCGCTCCTGCGCTGTGTCAGCATGGATGGCACAAGCCAGCTCAGGTGCTCGTTCACGCTGCAGACGCCAACGCTGCAATCGCTCACACTGACACGCTGCACACTGGCCGGTCAGCTGCCTCAGGCGCTCACCCATCTGGGCTTACGGGAGGTGCGCCTTTCTGGAGATGCGGGGCCATCCCTGTTTGAAGGTGCGGCTACTCTTTGGGGATTGAGGAGTGACTGGTGATGGACAATGAAGGGAGGCAGGCTGCAGGTGTTCACCCAACGATGGTGTGCGCTTCCCCATGTCTTTGCAGTTACCAACATGCGGTCCCTGCAGCTCTGTCGGGTGCACATGGCGGCGGGCGGGCTGGACTGGAAGCGGCTGGAAGAACTGCGGCAGCTCACTTCCCTGAGCCTGTCATCTGTTTCAAACTCTCCAAAGCCCTCTGAAACAGCCCCGCTCGTTTTTCCTGGCAGTGCACAAGACCACGTCCATACTGCCCTAGCAGCCATGCACCACCTTGAGAAGCTTACTCTCACAGAAGCCAGGGGCGATGCGCTGTCTCAGCTGAAGGCCCCACTGACCTGCTTGGTTTTTAACCTCGCGCCCTACTATGACCTGAATGTAGCGGACCTGGTGCGGCTCACCAGTCTGCACACGCTGGTCTGCACTGGCTGCAATGGGGCCGCTGTAAAGCAGGTCCGTGCCCTGACCCACATCCCTAACCTCATCGTCCGCTGATGGCTGTGCTGCCCACCCAGATCTGCCCTTGGCTTGCCTGCTGCTTCCACTGTCTCTCTTCTAGTGTTCTGTAAGTACCCTAAGCAACATAGTTACACAGGCGGAGGACAGAAAGCCGCATGACACGGAACAACTGCCGCAACACTCAGTGCATCCACCGCCGCTCACAGTTGATGTTGCAGACCCCTCAGCTGCGGCTTGTGAACACGCGCACCACCCTGCAGCCAAAGGAGAGTGTGGGCGCAAATCTCAAGAGCTCGCAGGCCACGCCCGGCTGTTCCCGTGCCGGGCATCAACTGCGTCTGGCATTGCGCGCTCCAGCAGTCCACCCCGCAACCCACTGCAGGCCACCCACATGGTGCAGTCATACTCCACTGCCAGGTCCATGGGGGTGGCCCCGCTGGTGTCCACCGCCGCGGCGTCGGCGCCGTACTGGATGGCAGCAGTGGGTGGTGGGTGGTGGGTGGGCAGGTGGGTGGGTGGTGGGGTGTACTCAATTGCTGCGGGGGCCAACTGTTGTCCTGACAGCAGTGCGCCATCATCAAACCATAGTACCAATGCCTCCCCTGCAATGCACCGCCAGCAAGCCACTCCGCCCTACCCACCTGCAGCAGCAGGCGCGCCACGGGCTCAGCATCGGCCAGCGCGGCAAAGTGCAGCGGCGTGCGCTTGAAGGTGGCGTCCCGCACCGTGATGTCCGCGCCCCTGTGGGAGGAAGGGCAGGCGAGGGAGTGGGATTACAGGAAAGCTGCACAAAGCCTTGGCCGAAGGAACCAAACCACTGCTGGTGGAACATGCCTGCCGCGCTGTTGCCCCACCCAGCCACACCACCAGCCCCAGCCCCAGCTCACCTGGCCAGCAGGGCCGCCACGGTGGCATCCTGGCCAAACAGAGTGGCAGCAATCAGCGGGGTGATGCCCGCGCTGTTGGGCTGCTCTGTGGCCCCATGCTCCAGCAGCAGCTGAACTGCATGGGTGTGCCCGCGCCGCGCCGCCAGCAGCAGCGGCGTCTCGCTGCATGGGGAGTGGAGGGGGCGAAGGCAAATGTGTCGCACCCCAGCGATCAAACCCATACATCCCGCCTGCGGCGGATGGCACACACACACACTTGCATGCACCTTGCGCTTCCACCCGGCCTAACGCCCCTGGCCACTACAGTCTGCACCACGCCTCAATCTCACTTCACACACTCACCCCGCTTCATCTGCTGCATCCACACTGCCTGCATCCCCCTTGCTCAGAAGCTCCTCCAGCACCTTGGCCATGCCGTGGTGCGCCGCCCAGTGCAGCGCGCTGCGCCCGCCTGCAGGCAGGCCGGGTATCAGGCAGCTGATCAGGGCAGGCCCGCGACAAGTGCAAAGGTGTAGGCATCTACAGCACATTACTTGGTGGGCAGTGCATGCAAGTTGAGCCAGCTTGTTACAAGACCCCACTTCCGCCGCACCTGCAGCGCCGCCCGGCTGTGCGCCGGCAGCAAGCAGCGCCTCAGCGGCGCGGCGGTGGCCGCCTTGCAGCGCCGCCTCAAGCGGCCTTGTGCCGTCACTGGCCGCAGCGTTGGGGTCGGCTCCACGGCGCAGCAGAGAAGTCACGCAGTGTGTGTGCCCGCCCTCTGTTGGGTACAGACGAAGGCAGGCAAGGCGGGCTCACTAGGGTGATGGACTGCCGTGCCCGCACAAACACAACTGAGCAGTCTTCAGTGCAATCAACAGCAGATGCCGCATGTCATACGACTGCTCATCTTCGCCATGCCATCACGACCCACGGACTGCGAGGGCAGCAGCGGGGCCGGCAAGCACACCCGAGGCCAGCAGCAGCGGCGTGCTGCCGTCGTTTGCCGCCTTGTCCGCCGCTGCGCCCGCATCCAAAAGTAGGTCCATCACTCCACGGTGGCCGGCGGCAGCGGCGTAGGCGCAGGGGGTCAGGCCATCCTTGCTGACCGCCTGCGGGGGCGTTGATGGGTGGGGCAGCGGTGGCAGCGGTGGCGGCGGTAAGCAGGGTGGGGTGGGTGGTGGGGTGTGTGTGTGTGTGAAATTTGCGCCCGCCCCGTTTGTGTGCGTGGGGTGGGGTGGGGGGGGGGGGTCGGGGGTCCCTCAGTGCTGGTGCTTGTGCCATGCGCTGCTGCTTCTTTCTGACCCAAAACAAGAACACAGGCAATCAGCCCTGCAAGCAGGTCATGTCAGGCAAGCTTTACAGGAGCGGGTGTTGCCGCCGGAGCAACCCGAGACGGTACCAAACTAACTGAAGCCCCCACACCGCCTCACATCCACATCCGCCCCGTGTGCCAGCAGCAGCTGCGCCGCCGCCCAGTCGCCATTGGCGGCGGCAAAGTGCAGCGGTGAGCGGCACCGCCGGTCGGCAGGGGTGGCCAGCAGGCTGGGCAGCTCAGAAGGGGTGCACGCATCCAGCAGCAGCTCCAGGCTGTGAGGGCGAGGGGGCAGAGGGGCGGGAGGGGCGGGAGGGGCGGTCAGAGTGGGTATGCAGGGCCTGAAAGCAGGCGCCCAGGAGGCCAACACAGCAGCATCATCTGCTGGTCCTGAACAGACACAAGGTTCAGCAGGGGCGGCCCTCACATGTCCCGGTTGCCGAATGAGCTGGCTTGGAGCAGGCCGAAGGCCAGCGGCGGCGGCGGCGCCAGGCTCAGCAGCAGCTCGGACACGCGGCCCACGTCGCCTGCCCGGATCGCCGCCGCCAGCAGCTGCAGCAGCAGGGTGGGGGGTGTTGGAGCATGTGCTGGAACAGCAGCGGGCGGCACCAAGAGCAAGGAGGAGGGCTTTGTTTCCGGTGCGCGCTACCGCCTGCCGCCGGCGGCCCCACTCACGTCCCGGGCGTCGGGGCTGTCGTCCGCCTCCACCACTACCACTCGGCAGCTCATCCCTGCTGGTTGGCAGGCCGCCGCAGGCGCCGGGGCGCGGGGTGGGGGCCCAACCTTGCCAAGGACGACACCAGGGGCTCCGGCTGCTTTGAACAGACTTTGATCACACTGCAGAGTACAGCAGAGGGCGGCAGAAGGCCCCTGCCGTGCCGTGGCAGGCTGCGCGCATGGGGCTCCTGGAGTTGCACCTGGTGCCTCCCTGAGACCTCTCCAACACCAGCGAATGGCACATACTGCGATCACCCAACTGTGCACCCCCCGCACTGCGCTCTCCGCCATGACAACCCTTGTGCTCGAGGCTCCGCTTCTGGAGCCCTGCAGCCCGCCAGGCAGGTGGACCGACCTGCCGGCCGAGCTGCTGCGAGCCATAGTGGCCATGGCGCTGCAGCCAGTGCAGCACGAAGCTCCCGCCGCCACCGCCGCCGCCGCCGCCGCTGTGCCCCGCCTGCCATCGATGCGTGAAACAGCACAGCTGTTGTCCAGCGCATCACGCTGCTGCCGCTCCTGGCGACATGCGCTGGCTGACCTACCGCTGCGGGCCTCGCTGGGTCCCCCGCCGCTGCCACCAACCGCGGCGGCCGCCCTCCCGCTGTGGCTCGCCGCAACTGGGCGCCAGCTCAAGGCGCTCCATTTCGAAGCGCCGCCCCGGCGCGGCTGCCGCCCTGGCGCGGTGCAGCACCTGGCCATTCAGCTGCTGGCGTCTGAGGCGTTCGCGGCAGTGGCAGGTGGGCTGCGCGGCGATGGGCGGCAGGCACAGGCCTTGCACATCTGACCTGCTCTGATTGCTCATCCAGACTTGAAGCCACTGCTGCTGTCAGCAATGCCCACCCAGCCCAACCGCGCTTGCAGGCACCACCCTCACCGAGCTGGCTGTGCTCGACTATGTGTGCTCCCGCCCGCTGTGCGCGCTGCTGCCACGCTACGCCGCGCTGCGCTGCCTGGCGCTCAGCGGCTATGGGGTTGATCTCGAACTGGAGCCCCTGCACTCCCTGCCACACCTGGAAGAGCTGCGCCTAGAGAGCGAGGGCCTACCCAAGTCGCTAGCCGCCCTGCCGCCCAGCCTGCGCCGCCTCTACCTGTCCTCGTTTGTCAACGGCGGCCGGTGAGCGGCAACCACGGGGATGGCTGCTGGCTGCTATGTCTGTTGGCTGCTTCTGCACTGCCTGTTTGCCGCCACTGCTGTGCTCAATTGTTGCCCAACTGCCCTCGCCTTGTGGCCATCAGTAAGCAATCTGCCCAGGGCCGCCCACCCGCCCACAGGCTGCTGCTGCCGGAGCATCTTCGGCTTGACTCCCTGGAGTGCTGCTGCCCAGGCCAGGCCGTCTACTTTGGCCTGTCAAGAGCGCTGAGCGTGTGTAGACGCATCCACGTCAGCGTGGCATCGCTGCACATGCTGCTCAGCGCGCCCAGCGTGAGTCGGGCATGTGCTTGCTGCGCTGAGCCTGACCTGCTGCGTGTTGCAGAGTTTGTGTATGCCACCTGCGTGCCATATACCTGGCATGCTGTGCTTGTCATGTTTCAGGCGCGCTGTACAGCACATGCACTGCTTGCACTCATGCCGAGCATGCACCGGGAGGCCCATGCCCGTGGCCAGCCCCACCAGCAAGTTCCTGCTGCCCGTCCGCTTTGGCAGGGCGACAGCGGCGTACCGGCTTCCACCCGCGCAAGCAGTGGCCCAGCTGAAGCCCTGGTAACTGCGTTCAACCGGCACGCTCGAGCGCAGCGCCTGGAGCTAGGGTTTGAGCAGCAGCTGGTCCTCAAGCTAGCTTCTAAAGAGGCAAGGGAGCCTGGCGGTGTGGGCCCCTTCCCGCAGCAGCAGCGTGGCAGCACCTTGAACCCACACCTGGTGTGTGCGGCTGCCCAGGTTGCCCAGCCTGCTGTGCTGGCCAGCACGCAGCCACTGGCTGGCGGCAAACCGAGCGCGGCCACTCAGCTGGTGCTTAGCAAGCCTGGCGCTGCGGCGTGAGTGGGCGGCAACGTGCATGCACTTTCTGCTGCCGATCATTGCTGTCCTGTAACAGCCCCCTCTAGCTGCCGTGCCCTCGCGTGTGCTACCTTGAACTGTGCAGCATGGGTTACACCGCCAGGCCAAATGCAAGGGGGCATCCGTCATTTCTGAATTGGGCAAGAAGAAGAAACAATGCAGTCGAATCAGGTTGCGTTGTGGTGGTGGAAAAATCAAGTCGCTCTAGGAGATGCTAGGAGAGGGCAATGCTCTTGGGAACTGTGTTGGGTTGGCAACGCTGCCATGTGTGGGGGCAGTATGGGTGCACGCGTGCGGCATGTGGGCAGCCACATGGTGCGGTCCTCACGCAAAAGTGTGCCACCAGGCAAATAGAATCGCTGAGTCTTGAAGGCAGAAGGGGTTGGTGGATTGGAGCTGGAGGAGTTGTAGAGTGCGGGTGAGCAGAGGGGAGCGATGCCTCGCAAGTAGAGCTGGGGGCGAGGCAGGGCGGGTGCCTAGACAGGCAGGGGTTTGCAGAGTACAGAGGGTG